>JAJEJO010000182.1:543169-555550 GCA_020662805.1 Glaucomys volans
TCTCTATCTCTATCTCTATCTCTATCTCTATCTCTATCTCTATCTCTTGGCTATGCTGCCCACTGTCCTCTGGATTTATTCTCAAGTCACATCAGTCTTTCTGTCCAGGGTGTGGTGCTCCCTGGCTAGCATCATGGGCGAATGGCTTTGGAGACTCTGGGGCTCCTGTTCACCATGGTGCTGAGCATCACGATTGTGAGCTGAAAGGGTAGAAAGATGGAGCTCTTTTTCGTCCCCCCAAAAATCAAGAGGTATGCTCTCAGACAAAAGGGGAAGCAAAATGAAAGACATGCAGGACATGTGGCCACCAGCAGGGCAAGAGCTCTCGATAAGGATGGGTGGAAATACCAAGGAAGGCTGGTCTCACCAACGCAACGGGATGTGGGGCATGTCTTCCCCAGAGCCCTTAGCAAGAGCTCCTGTGACTTCAGACAAGGACAGCAGGCGACAGAGGAGCATCTCCATCCAGGAGGTGACACTGGTCCTGTCCCCTCTCACCCACCACTGGCCACAAAGCTCAGAATGAAATGTCTCTCCCCATCCCTCCTTTTTACTCCTTCTCTAAATGTGTCCCTCCTACTGGTATCCGTGCCCAGATCTAGCTCAGGGGGAGCCCCCAAGGGCGGAGACTCAGAGGAAATAGAGGCCCCGGACTTGAGGGGGAACAAGCTGGATGGAAGTGAAATCCTTGGTCCCCAGAGGTGGAGAGGGAGGGCTAAGGCCAGCCGCCTTTCCAGGGGCCCAGTGGCCACATCAGTAAGCAGGGAGGGAGCCTCAGTCTCTCTCCCTTCATCGCCTGCGAGAGGGAGTGCTGCCAGGGACGTGTGGCCTAAGGAAGACTCTTCCACCCAGGAGAATGTGCTGGCCTGCATGCGGCTCCCGCTGTCCAATCCTCCCGCTGTCCCCCACGATCCCACGTTCAGGAACCCAACTCTCCCCTCACCCACGTATCCGGCCCTAAGAAGTTTCCAGCACAGGTGCTGCTGGTCTCCCGGGCTCAGGAAGTTGCCCCTTGATAAAGCACGCAGGTAACATTTATTCCTTTAAAGTTGTGCCCCTTCTTCCTGCGTCCTGTGCCCCTGCCGTCCCCAAACTCCTCCAGGGCTCATCTTGCTCCAGCTTCCAGGGTTTTACCTCATAGTCCCATTCCTGCAGGATAACAGCGAGCGGGCTGTTTCTCAGAGATGGTCCTGAGGCTCAGGCAGTGTTCTCCCGGGACCCAGACTTGCAAACTCAGTCTCCTCCTGGAATTTCCTCTTTCGTGTCCCCAGCAGGGCCCACTCACCCACACCATCCTTGGTGAAATGGAAGAATGTTTGGACATGAGCCTTAACTCAGGGAGATCTGGAAGACCAGATGGATCTAAGAGGGTGGTCGCTCATGTTAGAGGGCAGTGTTGGGAATTTCCATGTCTTAACACTCCTAGAGTCAGAGGCTTGGCCTGAAGCCACAGGTGGGGAGGCTGGGCCTGCGACATCACCCAGCTCCTCACAGAGGTTGACCGCATTTTCTGAAGTTAGCCATGACAGTATCTTCCATTCCTCGTGCTCTTCTGCACTGCGACCTTGCACTCTTCCATCGAGAGGTGGAGTCTGTCTCACCAGCCCGTGTAGCACAGCTGGCCCTGGGACTTCTCCGACCAAGAGAACAGAGTGGACGGGAAGCTCCGCCACTTCAGGCAGAGTTCTGCAGGGCCTGGAGGCCTTGCTTGCTGCCTCTGCAAAGTCAGTCACCATGAAAGAAGTTATTGTGTGCCTGCGACCACTATGAGCAGCCCAAGAAGCCCCCTGGAGAGGCGCTGGAGGGGACATGGCCCATGAGCATGTGTGTGGGGGATTCGGGGGCAATCAGGCTGAGGAGCATGAGGCACCAGACATAGGAACATTCAAGACTGGAATGTTAACAGAATGTGAACAAAACCTCTGATTTTGTACTTGACTTTCTCTTCTGCTCAAAATCCTAATGGCATTCATTAACATAATCTTATTTCTTTATCAAACAGTATAGCTGCAAATGTATCAAACAATACGGTGTCAGTATTGTTAGTAGTAATATTGACATTGTGAAGTTGGAAAAAGATAACATTTAACTTTTTTTGTGTTTATAATAAATTCCTTTAGGGCGCGATTTCTTAAACTCAACTCTAAATTTGGGGCTGGATAATTCTTTCAGTTCTGTGTATGGTAGCCTGCACAACTACCCACCTGGATGTCAGTACAGACCCTCCAGTGGTGACAGTGGAAAATGTCCTCAGACATTGGGAAATGTCCACCAGGGGCAAAAGTACCCCAGGTTAAAGACACTGCTTTATGAAAATATAGTCAACACATTGAGGCTTAAGGTGCTTTGAACTTCTCTTCTCTCTGGATTATGACAGAACTTGCTGTGTTAGGTAGCTTCATTTGTTTCAGTATTTTTCAAGTTTTAGTGAATGCTTTTTACTTTTTAGTAGATGTAAGACATTTACTTTATTCCAGAGTAATATAATATGTCACCAGGAAGCTTTTTTTTTTTTTTTTAAGAAAAAAGCTTGCTTTTCAATCATCTAAAAAAAATATTGAGTAGCTGATACTGTCAAAGAAGTTTCCCTTTCATCTCTCTCCCCTGTTCCTCTATTATTTTCTGATGACCATTTTTCATTAGTTTTGGAAATAGAAGCCATTACACTTTATGTGTTTATATGTATATTGACTTATCTCCCCTTTTCTTATGCAAGTTTGCCTACTCTATAAACACTGGTGTGCATCTAAGAATGTACACTTATCTGTGTTGATCAAGGTACAAGTGGCTGCCATATGCAATATGAGTTCTGCAGTGGACACTGAATCCACCTTCAATGGAGAAGAAAGACTAGACCTGAGCCAGGAGACAAAAGCCAAGGTTTCAGGATCTCAAATCCTATAGCCCACTTCTCCCATGTAATCAGGGACCACCCTGAATCTGCCCCTGATAAAGCTCTCACCTCTGGGGATGGATAAATATGCCAAGAAGCCCTTCATGGAACTGAGTGGGATGATCTTGTTTAAGAAAATAGCAGGGTGAGGCAGTTTGCTTGGAACCAAAGAAAGTTCCTTTGGAAAAAGTCCCTTGACTGGAATGTGTTTAAAAGATGTCTCAGCTGAGGTTAAGTGTAGGAAATGAGTGGAATGGGCTCCACCCTCCCACTTGTCTCAGCCACTAGATTCCATTAAATGAGTTGTAAAGAAATCTGAGAGTCAAGTTTAGCTATGCATTGTCAAAATATCTATAGGTGCACTTTACACTTTGAGCATTAGTTTGTTATTTTCATTGTAAAAAATTCCAAACATTGCCAAGCATGGTGGTGCACATGCCTGTAATCCCAGCAGCTCTAGAGGCTGAGGGAGGAGGATCGTGAGTTCAAAACCAGCTTTTACAACTCAGCTAGGCCCTAAACAACTTAGCAAGACCCTATCTTTACCTATCTTTAAATAAAATATTTTAAAAAGAGCTGGGGATGTGTCTAAGTGGTTAAGCACCCCTGGGTTCAATCCCCAGTCCTCCCCCCAAAAAAATTCCAGACATATGCAAAAGCAGAGAATGAAATGACTGAGTGTCCTCATCAGGCAATTTCAACAACTATTAACATTTGGCCATACTTGGTTCGCCTATCCCAACTTTTTTCCTGAAGTATTTTAAAGCAAATTCTACATAGTCATTCCACTTGTAAATGGATCTTTAAAAAAAACGTTAGTGGCGAGGGGTAGGAAGAAGCATTTTCTTACTATCAATGTCAGTATCATTTTTATAAAAGTAACAATTTTTTTTACTCTCATGCAATATCCAGTCCAAATATAGATTTCTCTGTCTAAAAAGGAACAAGAAAAGAAATAAAAGTCTGACTTTTTCATTAGTGTAAATCTGGGTCTAAGGAAAGTCCTCTCCTTGCATACGGAGCCCCTACTGTGGGACTGGAGCCTACAAATCCAAGGCCACAGCAAGTTCACACTAGCTGAGAGTGAGCTGACAAGGACAGGAGATCATGGTACTAACCCCTGGGTGGTTCTGTTACGGTGAGATGGCAATGAATCACCCAGTGATCTTAAAGTAGGAGACAGAACCATCTTCATTCACCAACTGGCGGTCCAGATTCACCAGCTGGTGGGACTGAGGGGCAGGCTTAGTTAAACCCTCCGGCCCCCTCCAGGGGTTAGAGCACACCATTTATACCATAAGTAGAGCATGTGGGTACATTCATCATAAGTGGCTGTTGCTATGATTCAAAACTACAAACATCATGAGATCTAAAATCATAAGCAGAAGCAGCTGAGTGCAAGTTAAAAAATGGTTACTAATGTCCAGACAATCATTCTCTGACAGGGTACCTTGTCCAGGAAAAATGGGAACCAAAAAGAGAACAATTTGACATTGTATAAGGATTGCCATTTTGTGTTGCCAAACGTGGTATGCTAAGCAACGGTTGATGGGTACAGAGGCGGAGTGTTCCCATGGGAGAAGCATTTCCTACGTGACATGGAGTCTCAGGGTAAAAAGGAGTCTGTTTGGTCATTGCCCATGTAGCCTGGCCCGTAACATTTCCCCCTTTTTCTAGAAACAATCAAATTCTTGATTTATCTTTAAAATTAGGTAAGGGGTTGTAATGGCCATGCACATACATTAATTTGACGAAATACGTTGTTTTAGCAGCTGGGGCCTTATAATACAAAACATTGTAGCATCTGGAACATGTCGATGGATATCATGATGATAGAAATCAATAATGTCCCCATAACAAGGTCTAACAAAGCCTAAGAAGGCCTTTATTTGTAAAACTTTTACGTTGTCGGAGGTTATCAGGAATGTAAACACGATATTTAGTTAAGTGACCTATTGTCATCTGATTTTTGTAAAATATCTTTTTATTGGCATGACCTCTGTGTTTACTAGAGAGCCCTTTATCCTTGTTACTTAGGGCTAGAGAATCACACTACAAACATTGATTCAGTCTGCCTGTGTAGGAGGTTGGGAAGATCTGTAGGCCTTAAACTGACTACAAACTTAAGACTCTGGCAGTTTCTCTTGAAAGTTATCAGGGCTTTTTGCCTAGGAATCTTTACTTTGTCACCTCCAGTCTTACTTATTTTGGGGGGGCTAAAACAAATGTACATCTTAAGTTACATTTAAATAAATAACTATTGTTTTGTTTTTTAAATGTCCAGGAATGACTGTGTTTTGGTTTTAACTGTTTTTGCTAGGTGTTTAGAATCAAGCTGGTCAAATTGACCTCGCTCCTATCTGTTGTTAAGAGTCAGCTGAGTTCCCTTGGGGGTCACTGTTGGGGAACTTGTGAGCAGCCCCTTACCTCTCCTGGTGCCATCTGCGCTAGGATGGATCAAGGCCTCGCTGACCATGTGGCTTCCCTTGGAATTATCAGGGCTGTCTCCCCTTTCCAATGACCCTCCTCTTTTGCAGGATATGCACTGATTGGCTTTCTTTTGGGGTCCAGAAACTTCACTGATTGGGAGGTCATTTGACCCAGTAGTGCAAAGCTCTTCCCCGGTTCCCTGAGTTCAGGCTAACTCAGAGGGCTAGAGCCAAATATTGGTTTTACTTGGACCTTTTGTCTTAATCTAAATCTTTAAGTCTTGGTCTTTAATATCCAGCAAGCCAGTCTTATCAGTCTTAAAGTAAGAGAATTGGGCTTTCACTTTAATGTTTATAACTTCATAGCTATTTTTACCCCATTTTTTAAAACTACCTATCTATAGATGATGGCCTAATGTACTTTTGTAAGCGTTAATAGACAGTAGTTAAAGTTTACAAGGAAAACTCAAAATGAAACTAACAAGAGTAAAAACATTTAGTTTGCACATAATTTTGAAACTTGACTGAGTTATACATTATACCCCCTGTTTGAGATCACAGTAATTTTTATAATAAAAACCAATCTTTTGAATAGGAAGGTGGGAGGCAGAGCCTTATCTCAGGTAAAGTGGGGCTCTTTACAACTCTTAATCATTTTAGTTTTGAAGCTGATCTTTGTATCTTTTTAAAATATTCTATAAAATTTACAAACATTGTTTATTGAGTCTATATGAATGTTAACTAACAATATGACATTATATCTAAAACACGAATCAAAGAAAGGCTGAGAGAGCTTTTAACTTTTGTGTGGGAAAAAAAAAAGTGGCAATTTTTTTTTTTATGTTTTACATTATTAACCTTTAAATAGATCAGGCTCTTATTATCTTTTCTTTTTTTTTTTTTTTGTACTGGGGATTGAACCCAGGGGCACTCCACCACTGAGCCACATTCCCAGCCCTATTTTGTATTTTATTTAGAGACAGAGTCTCACTGAGTTGCTTAGGGCCTCGCTAAGTTGCTGAGGCTGGCTTTGAACTTGCGATCCTCCTACCTCAGCCTCCCAAGTGCTGGGATTACAGGCGTGCGCCACCACGCCCAATCAGGCTCTTGTTATCTTTTTAAAAATACCTTCAAATTTTTATATCCCAGTGTAAAAAATGCTGTTACTGAAAACTTTAGTTTATTAGAGAACACCAGCTTAATAAAATGTTCTTTTAAATCTTTTAATTTAAAGACTTATATACCTGGAAGACATGAACACATTTAATATACGAAGGAGAGTAATAGCATCTTAATTACTTTGATGTTTTCTATTAATCAAGTTTAGCTGTTGAAGAAAAATTTAGACTCTAATGTAGTACAATACTCTAAAATAACAGTTGTTGAATCAGAGTTGTACAAACCTAATTTTTTATCACTAGTTGCTGTAAAGAGTAAACTTAACAGACAAAATGTTAAGAGTAAATTAATGTTTATTGGTTTTGTAAAAAATTTCTTTTGTAGACACAATACCTTTATATTATTTATTTATTCTTATGTGGTGCTGAGGATCAAACCCAGTGCCTCACACATGCTAGGTGAACGCTCCACCACTGAGCCACAACCCCAGCTGGGAAATTAATGTTTTAAGAAATACTTGTCATTTTAACAAATAGACCAAACTTTGGTTTATATCAGTACATTAATATTTGACCTTAGAGAAAAATCTTGACTATTTTTTTGTTTTTTTTGGTACTGGGGATTGAACCCAGGGGCACTCCACCACTGAGCCACATCCCCAGCCCTATTTTGTATTTTATCTAGAGACAGGGTCTCACTGAGTTGCTTAGGGCCTCGCTAAGTTGCTGAGGCTGGCTTTGAACTTGCGATCCTCCTGCCTCAGTCTCCCAGGTGCTGGGATTACAGGCGTGCGCCACCGCGCCCGGCTGACTAGTTTTAACTGTTGTGCTACTTATATATACTCACAAACCTTTTAGAATTTACCCTAATTTATACTTTTTTATTACTTAGATGCTCTTGTTATTTACTTAGACGAATTACAACTTTATTTTATCACTTTTTTTCTTTTACTAAATATATTTTTATACCTAGAACCTTTAAATTTTCTTTTTAATCTCTTGGTTCCCTTTTTAAAAATGTGTACTCTGAAATAACCCTTGTAAATTCTAAATTTGGATAAATTACTCCATTTTAATAAGATGAAATACTTTGTTATTATAGTTCTGTATTTGGAATGTGGTTGAAACTTTTGGACCCTTTATATAGAATCATGCCCGTTGAGATTTTTAGTAACCTTGTTTTCAGTGATGACACAAAGTACTTTTAAACACTTTTTTATTTACCAATTTATGAAAAGACCAATAATGTTTTAAGCATGTTGCCCTATGGAATTTAAGGAGTTAAGAGTACTTGATGTTATATTTAACAGTTAGCATTTTAACTCTGTAAACCAATCAGGTGTCTAACAAACACATCCATGATCAATCCCATACTGTCAAATCTAATTGACTTATTTTTAAAAACCAAGATATCAGACAAGTGTATTGGACAGCATTAGCCATTTCTTTCCTGTTGAAGAAAATCTAGAAACAGTAGATATTAGACATTTTATAGAAACTGACATTTCATCAGTTGTGTAACTGCCTAGAGAAACTTGTGAGTTAGTAACCTTAAAAACATCTTTACTTTTTATTTGTTTACCCAATTTAAATTGAACCCTTTAAATCACGTGAATTCAAGGCATTTGGATCCATTTTTATGTTTTTAATTTATGAGTTCATATGCCAGTTTTGGGACCAAACATAGGTAGACATGGCAATACACCAGTGTACATACACGCAACACGGACAGACAATGGCCTTGTAGCTTATTTTTCAAAACCCATTAGATTGAGAACTTACCAGTGTAAATCGGCCTCTGAATGAAACAGAGAGTTAAAAAAAACCTTTATAGTTGGATAAAATAGGTCTGATCAAAAAAATTAACCTGGGTGTACCAGATTGAAATCATGAACTCAAAAAAATAGAATTTTGAAAGTCTTTCTGGCCTCCATCCTGATGTGGTCCCACCCATCAGGAGAGTTCAGGGACTATTGACAAGGCCATGCCCCCTCCCTCCCTGAAGGAGGTTCCCGAGGAGACAGCAAGGGAGCCAGCTTTCCTTGGTCTCCCCCAGGTCTCAGGTTGGGGTCTTGTTTTAAAACAGTTTTTCTGATCTCTTGAATATCAGCCATCAAAATCTTAGCCTGGCATTTTGGTGGACCAACTCCAATAGTTGGAAGTTCTTCTTCATGCCTGCAAATCTTTGAAGTTTTTTTGGAATTTTCTGTGAATATCTGGGCTGACTGAGAGACAGAAGCCAAATCTTCCCAGACAAAATGATATGGCCATTAATTAGCCCTGTTGGCAGCAGTTTACATTTCAATGCAAGCTTTAGTGAACATGGTTAAAAACCTTTTTAACCACTTTTCCCAGGTTGGTAATCAGGCCAGATATGGATTAGGTTTCACAATTAAGGCTCACAATTAAAGCAACAGGCAGAAATTAAAGGAAGGAGAGAGACAGAATTTTGGCAAGTCTCACTAGGGCAGAGATGAATATAAACAAACAAACAACAAACAGAACAAGACAGAGACACAGACATTCTCTCCTCTACCGGATCCCAGCCTCCAGACCGTCAGGATCCATTTATTGGAGCGCTGGGCCCTTGACTGAGGCCTCCTCAGACTCAGGGTCACTTGATGCACCTTTGCACATTACGATCAAGCACTTGATACCCTTCAAAAGATTTCCAATCAGGCACTCGGAACCTCTAAGGAATTACAGTTAGGTCAAACGGAGAGACAAATGAGGTACCTCCAAACACACGCAGTTCCGTCCTCCTTCTGAGCCCCTGGAATTACAGGCATGAGCCACACCAGGTGCTGTCATGGGCGGGCTCCAATCCCTCATCACAGCAGGTCCAGACCCCTGCCAAGCAGAGAGCCCCCCAACTAGAGAGAGAGGGTGCCTCTCTTTCCTCCAGAGGACCCAGGACTCCCTTGCACCCGAGAGCCACAGCCTCAACTCTGGCGATCATCTTGCTGGGGTCTCCAAAATGTTACGGCGAGATTGTGACAAATCATCAAGTCGATCTTAAAGCAGGAGACAGAACCATCTTCATTCACTAACTGGCGTCCGGATTCACCAGCTGGTGGGACTGAGGGGCAGGCTGCAAGTTACACCCTCCGACCCCCTCCAGGGGTTAGAGCACACCCTTTATACCATAAGTAGAGCATGTGGGTACATTCATCATAAGTGGCTGTTGCTATGATTCAAAACTACAAACATCATGAGATCTAAAAGCATAAGCAGAAGGGGAAGTGGGTCAAAATGACCCTAGTTTAGTGCAAGTTAAATGGTTACTAACGTCCAGACAATCATTCTCTGACAGGGCACATTGTCCAGGAAAAATGGGAACCAAAAAGAGAACAATTTGACATTGTATAAGGATTGCCATTTTGTGTTGCCAAACATGCTATGCTAAGCAACGGTTGATGGGTACAGAGGAGGGGTGTTCCCATGGGAGAGCATTTCCTATATGACATCGAGCCTCAGGGTAAAATGGAGTCTGTTTGGTCATTGCCCATGTAGCCTGGCCCATAACAGTTTGGCCACCAGATCCACAGGGCTGTGGCAGACACCTGTGATCAGATATTTCCAAGTTGAAAGCTCTCCGTTCATTCCATTGTTTCTCTTAGGACATGATTTTTTTCCTCCTTCCCATTGTCCTTTTAGCGTGCTCCAGTGGGTGAATGTTGATAGACGTGTTACACAGAGTTGCTATCCTCAGTTTCGATCCTTGGATCAGCACAGATGTTTCTATTTGAGATAAAGAGCACTAATAACTCAACGGATGGGCAAGTTGGGCCTGAGGTCAGTGTTGTGGACACAAAGCAAAGCTTGTAGGTCATCAAGCTCACGGCTTTCCCTGAGTCTTCCTCTCCAAATACCAGCAAGCCATTTGGGTCCTAACCACCCCTCCATTCCTACTGAAATCTGTTTTACCACTCAATCATTTGCAAATATCCAGTTGACATCCAGCACAGTAAAGTTAGGAGCTTGAGTCTCATAAGCATGGTTTGGTGGTTAGAGTACACAGACTCATCAGGCAAGCTTTCCAAGTTCAAATTCCAGGACTGCCAACTATGAGCTGGGAGACTGGACAAATGACCTCATCTCTTTTGCTCCATTCGTTTATAAAGTGACAGTGATGATAGCATCTACCTTATTGGGTTGTTGTGAGGATTAAATAAATTAATGATTGTGAAGCCGGTGAAATAGAACTTGACACAGAATCTGAGTCCTTTGTGTGTTCGCTGTTCTTATTATTCTGCATCCGCCACTTAGATGCTAGGCAAGCTTGAGTAAGCCATCCACTTAGACTAGGTCTCTAATGCCTTCTCACTGATTTTGGAATTATAATGGGACCCACCAAAAGGGATCTTGTCAGGATAAAAAGGTAATTAACCCAAAGCTGGAAAAGCAGTGCCTGGGATATAATAAGCACTCAATAAATATTAGCTATTATTTTGGCACTTTGTTCTTGCCACTGGTACGAATCCCAAGCCAGAAGTCAAGTATGCCAGGAATCTGTAAATCAGCTTGATTTCAGTTCCAAGGCTTCACACTGCTTCAGTCATTCTTGGAGTTTGTCTTCCCGGAGTCCTCTGAGGGATTTGAGGTTTTAGATGATGCCCAGGTTTTCAGAGGGTCCTGCTGGTCCTGTCTCCCACCTGCTCAGATGGCTATTTCAGCCAGGAGCAAGGTGCCTCTGCTGCTTCCATGCTGCCCAAGTCTTGCAGTGTCCAGGGGACCTGGGCTCAGGAAGGCACCTCCTGGTGCATCCCATTCAGCCCTAACCTCAGAACACTTCTGGCCACTGGCCACTGACCTTTCTCTTTATCTCTTACACATGTACACACGTCTCTGGAAATCTCTTCTTAATCCAGAGGAAAATCCTTTTGCTCTCAAGCACTGTTGAGCTCAACAGATTTTTGGAAACAAGATTGCTGGGTCACAAATGTCCCCAGAGGCAGAGAAGCAGCATGGGACCTGCTACACACTGGAGTGGGACCTGGGACACCGGGGCAGCCCAGCACCAGCTCATAAAGCTCTCTCCCCTGCCACCTCTGCAGGTGCACAAGCCATCGCAGAGAAAGGGGCGTGTCCCCTCATCACTGAGTGGACACCTGTCCCCAGTCAGGCACTCTGTGAAGCATCAGAAGAGAATAAAGAGCTAAACCAGATGTGAAGCTCTCTAAGAGTCCTTCCTCTTGAGCAGGATCCTCACCTAGGGGTAGTTTTGCCCTCGGGGACATTTGGCAATGTGTGGAGACATTTGAGGTTGTCACAATGGGATGGGGAATGCTCCTGGAGTCTAGTGGGAACAGGCCAGCGGGGCCACTAAGCATCCTACAATGCACTGGACAGCTCCCCTCGCCCCACCACGGCCAAGAATTCATCTGGCCAAAATTTTCATAGTGTAGAGGGCAGGACATGAAAACTGTCATTTAAGAAGAAGAAAGTGACAAGATGACTGTGTCAGAGGTTCATTCAACCACAATCACTGGAGGACGGTTACCTTTAACCAGGAGGCCCATTCCTGAGAGTCTCTCCATAGAGGGGTGACCTGAGGGAGCAGGAGCCCAGACTTCAGCCTATACGATTCTAGATAGCCGTTGTCCAGGTCCCCAGGCTAGAGCAACGCCCCTGTCGAGGTCCTGCCAGAGAAGGGCCTTCCCCATCAGGCCGGGTACAGGTTAGGTTAGGAATGAAGAAGATCTGTCGAGAATCACCACCTCTTATTTTTAACTGCTTCTAGGGCATGGGAAGTCAATGCTCGTTATATTCAGCCCCACACTTGGTGGAGATGAGCCAGGAGCTTCAGGGGCTGGCTGGGTGAGGGAGGGCTTCACCCACGCCCCCAAGTATTTTGACAAGAGTGTGTCCTCCTCTTGGAGGGGCGACACACGGTCCCTGAGCCACTGCCTGGGTCTGCTCCCTGACGGCTCTCCTCCCG
>JAJEJO010000182.1:555560-627049 GCA_020662805.1 Glaucomys volans
AAGCCATCCATTCTAGAAGTTTCTCTGTTCTCCATCTTTCCAGTTTCAGTCCTGTGTGGTCCTCCCCCACTGCCTCCACGAGACAACGGCCACCTGACACAGGGACTCTGGCAAGAGCCCCTTCTGTGGTCCTTCTGCTTCATGCCCATTGCCTTCTACTTTATTCTCCACCTAGAAACCCAAGAGATCTTTCCAAAATGTGCCAATGATGGTAGCTATTATTGCTGTGATAGCCGTGACTTGTGGAGCGTTTACTGAATTTTAGTCACAGTGCAGAGAGTCCTTTACATGTATATTTTCAAAGGTCCCTAAAACCCCTATGACAAAAATACTCTAATTTTCCCCTTTTCACAGATATGGCAACTGAGGCACAGAGAGGTTAAGTATCTTGTCTGGGGTCACACAGCCATTAAAAGGGAATGCCTACTCAGATGTTATTCTCTACCTTAGAACTCTTCAAAAATTCCCTAAATTCTGAACTTTGGGACAAAATGCATACCTTTGGCTTGGCTTGGTCACAGGGTCCTTTGGGACCCAGGCCCCATCTCTCTGTCCAGATTTTTCACTTGCCCTGCTCCACCTGACCCCCTAAGCTTTAGCCTTGTGGGGCCCTCTACAGCTCCT
The DNA here is from genome assembly GCA_020662805.1 of Glaucomys volans. Lineage (NCBI taxonomy): Eukaryota > Metazoa > Chordata > Mammalia > Rodentia > Sciuridae > Glaucomys > Glaucomys volans. The sequence continues at coordinate 556,185 of JAJEJO010000182.1, forward strand.
CAGAGTATCCCCGCATCATGCTGCTCTGTCTTTGTTCAAGTTGTTTCTTTCCCCAAGGAGCCCCCACCCCCGTGCAGTCTGCCTGGAGACCCATCTCTTGAAGTTGACCTGAGATGATGCTGCCTTCCCGCCCGACCGCATAGAACTGGCCTCCTCCCCCTTTTGGGCTCTGCCTTGATCAGGCCCCTGAATTATGACCTTGTTTGTCACCACAGGTGAGCGCGGGGACCGAGTCCGTTGCTCTGCATGTGCTGTGTCCTGTGAGCATCTGTGGCCTCAGGTACTCCTGCCACCCAGAGAGGGTGCTCCTCCCTGTCTCTGCAGCGTGACGATGATTGGGTGTGACAGTGACGACCCTCAGGGGGAAGAAGACTACACTGATGGCCTGACTGAGGCCTTTGGACAGGGGCATGGCTCAGGAGCAGGGGGTCCAGCTTCTCTGGGACCCCAGGGAGCACGGGAAAGGCGGAAAGAGCTGTCCTGTGGGCTCTAGAGGCTGTCACCTGAAGCCCTGCGGCCTCGCGGTGGGATTCCGCCCCTCCAGTCCCTCTCAGGCTCCTTTGGAATTCTGTTCCAGGTGTCCCCAGAGACCTTTCCCCGGCCTGGCCTTGGTGGGCCTCTTGGTCTGAATTCTCTGCTTAGATGAGTCTGCAGCTGCCTCTAGCTCCCCGGCTCTCCCTTTAAAATGCAGCCATGACCTGCTGCCTCTCTCGGCCCACTTGGCCTCGGGTGTCAGGGTCGAACATACCAGAACTACTTTAATTTCCTTAGGAATAAGGATGTGGGGGCAGCGGCAGGGAGAACTCAGATGAAGTCACGATCTCAGCCCCAGCTGTGTGGAGCAGGACTTGTGGACCCTGGCTGCCCGTGTCCCCATCCTCCCTCCCACACTGTGCCAGCTGCAGGCTCAGCTGATGCTGCCACAGGAGACCAGCAGGATGGGGGGGCCTTGAAGCCCCATGGAGCCTCCCCTGCCTCAGCCCCAGCCACCCACACCTGCTTCATCTCCACCTGACCTTCCCGCTGCACAGGGCAGGCCCGCGGGGCCTCCTTGGGCCACACAGGAAGGGCATTATTGGGAGAGGACTCTGAATCAGCTTGTGCACATGATGCCATCTGTCCTCCCCACCCCCTGAGCCTTTGCTGGTGCCTCCCCCAGGTACTCCCCTGCCTCAGATTCACATCGCAGTGGTTGACCTATGTGCCTCAGTCATCCCCCCAATTCCTTCGCAGTTTAGGAACAAAGGCCGAGGCTGTGGAGTCACCAATCTTTGTATTTATTCAGTGCTGAACAAGTCACTCCCTCGGCCCCGGCCACCGTGGTGCTGCACACGAGTGGAGTGGACCGGGTCCTGAGCCAGCCGATCCTTACTTATTCCTATCCTCACCTGGGTGTGGGCGCTCTCGGAGGTCTGGCTTCACAAAAGGGAAAAGGCAGAACTCCTGGCCCCGTTCCCCTCTCGCCTGGCTCACGCCCCTTCCCTCTTCCTCAGAACTCCCTCCCTTCCATCCCTCACCTGCCTCACTTCAACACACCCTTTGACACCCGGTCCCATGCCACCCACTGCAGAAACTCCGCCCAGTCTGAGCTTCCACCAGCTTCTGCTGCAGGACGCAGAACTCTAAGCACCTCTGTCTGAGTCTGTCTGTTCCACCGAAATGCCAGCTCCTGAAGGCAGGACCCGAGGCCCCAACTGTGCACAGGACAGCGACCCGCACATTCTCTCATGGAGCCAACGAATGCCTTCTGAATGCCAGTCAGGCACACTGGCAAATAACCTGTCCTGGTGGCGGCCAGCCTCCACGGAGGCCCAGTGAGCTCATCTGTTGGCATTGATGCTTTTACCACGTCCTTCCCTGAACCGGGATTGGTCTACAGGACAGTAGAATGTGGTGGAAGCTACAGCCGCCCACTGTGTGTGTGGTATGAGACCAGATGGTGGAGGCAATGTGAGATCTCCTCGAGTCTCCGAGATTGCCTGCTCTCAGGGAAGCCAGCTGCCGTATCAGGAAGATGGTCAAGGTCCAAATGTCCTCGTGAAAAGGACCCACCAGGCAGCAACTGCCAGCTGTGAGCCACCTCGTGAATGGATCCTCAGGCCCTGCCAAGCCTGTACAAGCTGGATCTGCGGTATGGCCTCAGGAGAGGTCCCGGGCCAGGGCTGGCCTGCTGAGTCACCCCCAAATTCCTAACCTGCAGAAGCCTTGACAGTTGCTGCTGTGAAGAGCTCAGTGTTGGGACAACTTGTTATGCGGCACGAAATGACTATGTAGACCTACCATCATGGAATTTCTATTAGTGACGATGGCAAATTAATAGTGTATTCATTTACCCAGCACCACCAGGTACTGGGTGCTGAGCTCATCCTGGAAAACAGGGTACTAGGCAAAGTCCTTGCTCTCAGGACATTTATGTTTTAGTGGATAAATATGCATGTGAATTTTATAATCTTAGGCGATATTTGTTAAGTGCTAGGGATAAAAGGAAACCAAACAAGTTGGGTAAAAGGGAGGGAATTGAAAGTTAGATTGTTTTATACTTTCATCTGCATCTCAATTTTACTCTAAAATCTTTTGAAGTCGGTAGTTTATCCCCATTTTACAGATGAGAAAATTGAAGGCCAGAGAAGTTAAGTGAAATAGCCAGTGTCTCACATTTGGATTTAGCTCAGCCAAAGAATAACCTGGGCCCCTGGGAGTCCAAAGTCCCAGCGTTCTTTCTGCAGGATGCTGGGTTGACCATTCAGCCTTCGCCCTGGGGCTCAGCCTTCACCACAGCCTGCACTTGACAATCAACAAGGTGCTTGTCACTCATTGGTGAGATGAAGGCGTGCAAATGACATTTGGGTAGGAATATCACAGGCTGGCTAGGTCTCCACTTTCTCTGGGTGTATGGCAACTCACTCCTAGACTGGATATATCCACTGAGGTGTCTTAGCTGTGTGTAAACAGTAATCCACTGCACCAGCTCCCTGTCACCCACTTGACTTCCTGCCTCTCTGGTGCACTCCATTTGTTCTGCACAAAAGGAACTGGAGTTCTTGGCGCCAAGCTCACTGCACTGTTCCCACCTAGCGATCTTCCCTCTCCTGGTGCTTCTTACGCTTTTTTTGTTTTATTTTTTGGTTATTTTTGTTTTCCTTCCTTTCCTGTGTGCAGACCACTAGATGGAGATAGACCAATACATGCTGATACTTAGCACGTGCCAAGAGCCATTCTAAGTGCTTTTCCTGCATGATTTTATTGCTCTTCACAACAACCCTTTGTGGAGGTCCCAAGATTTGCCCTCATGGAGGTTCAGGCTCAGGGTCAAACCCATATCTCTCTGAATTCAGACTTCATTCACTTGCCGTGATCACTAACTGTAAGAAGTTAGAAGGCGGGTGAGTTCCAAGGTCATCTTTTTCATTCCTTTGTCGTGGGGCAGAGCTGAAGCCAGATTCCCTCCAGAAGGTGATAACTAAACATCTTAAATTAGTCCTAGAGAAAAGAGGAAAAAGAAACCCAACACCACCCCATGAACAGCTCATCATAGTGTGCACAGGATTCATAGGTGTAACTCAGATCTCTCCTTTGGTAAATGTCCGAGTACCTACCAGGTGCTGTGGCCCGTGCTGTGATAAACTGGGCATGAGTTATGGACGTGCAGACACGGGCACTAGACAGACCAGAGTCATGGATGCCCACTAGGTGACGCTGAGCTGAACCCTGAGAGGGGCCAGGCAGCACCTCGGGATGAACAACCTGTGGAAGTCAGGGGTGTGGCTGGGAAGGGCTGGCTTTAGCATATGGCTGGAGCTTATGAGAGGTGTCGGGAGGGGCAAGCAATAGGATTAAGAGATGGGCAGGGACGGATCAGCGCCAAGGGAAGGGATTTGCTGTCTATCTGGAAAACAATGTGGGATGATTTAAGGGTTTTTGGAAAGGTGCTGATACAATTAGATTTGCATAGTAGTAAGGATGATAAATGGGAAAGACCAAAGTGTAGGTGGGAGATGGGAAGATGCCCAGGGAAGGGAAAGAGGTGGTTGAGCTATGTGGGGTGATTTACAAGTGGACCAGTAGAGACTTGGCAACTGCTCAGGTGTGGGGGAAGTAAAGAAGGAAGCTGAGGCTGATTCACCAGGTTCCTGCTTTGGGTGTGTGGGCAGATGGTGTGATGCCTTGAGATGGGAATCAGGCTTAGGGGAAAGGCACTGATATCTCACTAGCTCCCAGCTTCTTAGGGAAACCCTATTTCAGATGAGTGAATGGAAACTCAGGAAGGTGACCTGATTTGCCCAAACCCGAAGTGGCCAGAAGAATATCAGGAGGGGACTCAAACCTGGATCTTTATATTTCTGGAATAATTTTCCCCACACCTACACAGATTTGTTTTGTGAAGAATGTAAGGAGTATGCTTTTGGCACACACACACAAAGCATGTGTAGGCCATTTCAGGGGACCTGCAACGCAAGGAAGTGTTGCTTCAGCACGTCCACACAAATTAGTGTGTATGTGTCAAAGCAAACCTTCGCCTAAGTCAACCTGCCATTTTTATACTCATTCATTCATTCAACAAGATTGACGGAGCACCTACCATGTGCCCGGCATGTGGGGATGCAGTAGTGAACCAACAGGTGAAGATCCTGACCACACTGAGCCTACAGTCTACTCAGGAAGGCAGGCAACAGACAAAGCCACAAAGGCATACGTAATATTCAGCCCGAGAGGTGCAGTCAGGAGCAAGAGTGGGAGTGCCATTTTGGGCAGGGTGGTCAAGAAGGGTCCTTCTGTATTTGATCACTGTCAGAGCAATGAAGGGAAATGGCATAACTATCTGGAAAATAAGGTTCCCAGTAAGGAAACTTCAAGCACAAAAGCCATGACGCAGAAGCAAGTTCAGCTTTTAAGGAATTCCAAGAAAGCATTCCAAGAAAGGAGTCAATGGGGAAGTGAGTGGCAGGAGATGAAGTTAGAGGCAGGGGCCAGATCCTGTAGAACCTGTAAGACATGGTCAGTAGTTTGGATTTATTCTAAGTGTGGCAGGAAACTCTTGGAAGTTTGAGGCAGGGCTGTGATGATATTGCTTATTTAATTTATTTAAAACATACTTTTGATTTCAAGACAGATTCACATGTAGTTATGAGAAATGATACAGAGAGGTCCTGGGTGCTTTTCCCATTGTCTCCTGCTGGTACCTTCTTGCCAAACTGTAGCACAGTGTAATAGCCGGCTTCTCTCTTTGTGGTTCCAATCTGCGTTTTCCTAATGGCACGATGGCAGTGATGTTGAACATCTTTTCATGTGCATATTTACCATCTGTATTTCCTCTGTGGTGACATGTTTGTTCACATCTTTGCTCATTTTCTACTTTTTATTCTCTAACAGCTTTTTCATTGTTCACTTGCGAGAATGCTTTCTATTATTCTAGACACAAGTTGTCAGTCAGATGTATGACTTGCAAATAGCTTCTCCTGGTCTGCAGCCTGTCTTTTCAACCTCATAGGCTCTGTCATTGAGCAAAAGCTTAATTTTGATGGAGTCCAATTCTTCCACTTTTCATTTTATGGATTGTGCTTTTGGTGCCCAGAGTCCTTTGCCTAGTCCTGGAGTGAGCCCTCCTCCTGTGGTTGTCTTGGAAAGGAGAGGATGACATTGACTTAAGCAGTGGAAGGTGCTTAAGCCACAGTAATGCATTTCACTGTGTCACTATGGCTTCCCTCTCGTGACAATTGAGTAAGGAAGATATTGTCCCCTTTTACAGAAGATACAACTGAGGACCAGAGAAGGGCTAGAACTAACACACATCTCTGATAATGAGAATGATGATTGTTCTTCTCTACCATCCACCTCAGAATTCACACCAATTACTGCTTGTGATTGGTGGTTCTGAAAGCATGAACCATAGACCCCTGGGGATCCCTGAGACTTCTCAGGGAATCTGCAAGGTCAAAGCTATTTCTCTAATAATCCTGAAACACTATTTGCGTTTTGTGGTATCAAGATTTTAACTGATGGCACAAAAGCATGGACAAATAAAATTGCTTTAGCACGAATTAAGGCAGTGGCACCAACCTGCACTGGTGACCATTACTTTCTCCTTTTCAAGCACTCACTGGGAAAAATAGTCAGTTTCACACTACTGTAAAAATAAATGGAAAGTACCCAGAAAGCACTCCTGCTACCTACGGTAATAAGGCAGCTATCTTGCAAAAAGTGCTTCTGCAATTATTTGAGTTGCAAGCTAAACTATCTGCATCCCCCCACCCCACCACCACCACATGCAATACAAGTTTTGCTTGAGACTGATTGACAAACCATAGTCATTCAGGGCTCATGGGTATTTGGAAGACATTTTCTTCACAAAGGAACAAAGTGAGTCTGTCATAACAAGGAAAGCAACAGTGCTTGTTGCCAGTGACAATATTTGAGCTTTTGAATGAAAATTAGAATTTTGAGGAAAAAAATTTCATTTGCCATTATGTGCTTGGAACTTTCCAATATTTAAAGATGCATCTGATGATAGCAGTTGTGGTAGTATAATAAGTGTTTTTTTTCTGTTGCATGAATAAATGTGTTTATACTTGGAGAAGCTGAATAACTGAGTTAACCAATAATTTCCAAATGATCAAAGCTTAATGGTTCAAATCAGCATGGGGTAAAGACCCATTCAAAGTGTAAGGCAGTTCAGTGGGTTTTAATGTGAGGGAATATGAACATTGTATTGATGTGGTTTCAGATTTCACATTGTAACTAATCTTTAGGCAACTTTCCCTTACTGTGTTTTTGTACTTAAAAAGAATATCCACAATTATCCCAAGAGGCTATTAAGGGACACCTCCCTTTCTCCACTACCTAGCTGCATGAGGCTGGACATTCTGCACATATTTCGTATAAAGAAACATGTTGGAATAGATGAAATGCAGCAGAAAAGATTGAAGTCTCTAGCTGTCTTCCATTAAGCCAGGGGTTTAGGAGGTAAGGGTGTAAAGCAGCACCAGCTATACATTAGATGTTTAAGTTAACAGATTTTTTTTTGTTTTAATTTCTATTGTCACAAAGATCGATAGGTACAACCCATATAAACAAAAGCTCTTTAAGGTCCTCAATAATGTAAGGGGAACAAAATGTGAGGCATTAGCATCCCTTCTCAGATTTTCATCTCACCCCAGGGTTCCATGCCACCTGGAAATAAAGGATTTACCTCCAAGGATGGCCCGAGTATGGCCTCCGGGGTTCTGGGGAAGGCACATGTCCTTCTCATCTCCTTTTTCTCTTCTCCTTCCTAATGGAAAGAACATGGGCTTTGAAGGAAGCAGACCTCAGCCTGTCTTAGCTCTGCTTTTAGCCAGCAAGGGGACTCTATGCAAGTCTCTTAGTTCTCTGGTCTCTATAAAGTGAGAAATAAAAATGTCTGTCCTTCCTTACCAGGATGGTCTTGAGGATTGACTAGCATCATGGAGTAAATCTAAGTGCTTATGCATGTAAGTTACAATCATTTCCCAAGAAAGGAAGTACCTTTACATGCATGGCCATTCATTGAATAAACCTTTTCCAAGAACATGATTCAATAGGTCTTGAAGGTAAAAACAATAGTCTGCAGTGTCGGCTGCAAGAAGCTCTCAGCCCAAGGAGAAAGCCCAGCCCAGCAATCGCATGCAGTGGGCTGTGGTAGATCTTGGGAACCTTCGCCAAAGTTTTCCCCAAGTGCCCACTCCTGCCTCTGGCTGCCTCGCCACCCCTCTCTCTTCAGCACCAGGCCATGTTGCCTTCATGCCTCAGTGGAGAGAGGATGCAGAAGAACTGGAGGAAAAGGGTCTGAGTGTGTCTCTCCCGGAGGAGACTCTCCGCATGGAAATTACAAGATCAGACCAAGAAAGAGTCTTTAAGGCCACCCTGACAGAGAGATGCCAATGGAACTGTGAGGCCCAAGATGAGGGGTCCCAACCTGGATGAACCAGACAGGGAAGGGCCATGGAGAGCCAGAATTCAAAGATCCACCTCGCTTCCATTCCAGAAAACAGTCTAACAGGACCAGAGCTCCCCTGGAGACTCCGCTTCCGTACCTGGTGTGGACAGGCTGCCTGTGCCCAGGAGCTCCATGGCATCTGAGCCCACCATCCACCTGCATCTGATCTGATAATCAGCAGAAGTGGTGCCCACGTGTGTCCAGAGACTTCAGTCAATCACATTTTGATGAATCGCATATGAACAACCTCTTTTAATGGCCCAAGTCCCTGAGTACAGTAAAGGGGCAGAAGAACAAGGCTCACAGGCTTATGCTTGGGTATGACCAAATGGAACCCGCCTAGGATCTCCCCCTGTTACCAGTGGGATGCACACTCCAGCAGGAAGCAGGGCAGGGAGCAGCCGGAGGACAGAGGAAAATGCCTCTCATTTTTCCAGGCTTTCCTGGGAAAGAGCAAGCGGGAGGCAGAAGGCCAGGAAGGCTTCAGAGAAGAGGTGACATTTGCACTGCATGTGGGTGCTGGGCCGTTGAAGATGAGCCATGATCATCTGCTTTGTCCAGTTCCGCAAGAACAGGCTGCTTCCTGGGAAAGAGGAACGTGTGGAGAAGGTGCCACCAAGAACCTGAAGTGGGGCAGACACCAGAAGCCACCAGCTGGAGCATGATTCTTTTCAGAGCATAGTGCCCAATTCACACACCCTCCCCCACCAGATAGTGATTGATAATCCCTGTGCTAGGTCCTGCTGTGGGGGAGGGGCGACACAGCAGAAGAGTAACAATTTGAGTTTTCAAATGTACGTTAGGCACTGCCCCCAGTGTTTATGTGTATTAAACAGTTTCATTCTAGGAGGTGGCATTTTAACCCCCAATTTACAGATAAGAGAAATGAGGCTTGAGTTCTTACAGCTTGTTAAATGGTAGAAACAAGATTCAAACCTATATTTATATTCTACCTTGATTTCCAACTTGGATGGCTTAGAATTTAGTTGGGTAGTTAAGGAATAAGTGCTTGAAAAGGTAGATAATGATTCAAGAGGAAGTGCCCACTGCCTGGGAGAGGCGCCTCTGCCGTTTCCTCGTGGGTACCTGTGTTATTTCTGTTGGCAAGCCCTGCCGATCTACCTCGCACTTGCACCCTGAGTCCGCCCAGCTCCCTTGCATCTCCACCCCCCCCCAGCAACCCCAACCTTGGCACCTGAGTGCAAGGTTTCAACACAAGAAACTCCATCTCTGTCGTCATGTTCCTGACTGTCAGAGAGTCCACTAATTGCCCCTCAAGATCCACTTTTCCTTTTGCTCTAACAATAGAACCTCCCAGTTTGGGCCAACTTGGTAGCTGCATGTGGTCATGTGACTAGGTTCAGACCAATGGAATCTGAGCAGAAGTGACATGAATCACTTTTTCTCCAGCCCTGAAGGGAAAGTGGTGGACTCCACCATTCATCCTTCCACTGGAAAGAATGGGAATGTCATAGTGAGCTGGCCTTGGATCACATGAATGAGGCAGAGGCAGCACAGGGGGATGGCCGTGATCGTGACCGGAGCAGAGCTTACCAACTCCAAGTTTCATATGGAAAGAAGTACACTTCCATATATATATATATATATATAGAAGAAGTACACTTCCATATATATATATATATATATATATATATATATATATATACACACACACACACACACACATACATACATATGCATATATCCTAATAAATAGGAAGAAAAAAAGTGAACAAACACCCAAGAATATAAGTACAAGTTATAACAAAGCAATGAAAGAAGCAATCCATGAGCATGCAGTGGGGGAGGTTTGTTCTCACTCAGCTGTCAGTCAAGGAAGGCTGCTCTGAGGAGGGGAGGTAACTGGGACTGCTCAGTTGTGTAGGACTCAGGGAAAATGACAGGTGTCAAAAAAGAGCATGTAGGCCATAGGAATCTGGTCACTGATGGACCTCAACAAGGGCCCCATGAGCACAGCCCCTGGGCCCCGAATCTTCCCTCAGTCTTCAAGTTCACAAGCCACTCCTCCACCCACAGATGCTGTAGCCTGGGCCCTGGGAACCTGGGGCTGAGAAAGCACAGATGAGTTCCAGATAGCTCTTGAAAGGATGGATCAGGGGTTTCCAGAGAGATCTGGAGGACATAGAAACCTTTCAAGAAGGGTGCCCCAGAGTCAAGCCAGAGAGGCTGAATCTGCAATTGAGTCCCAGTGGCAAAGGTGGGCCCTGGGAAGGGGAGCCTGCTGGGGTGGGGACACAAGGAACCTAGGAATGGGCTAGTAGGTAAGGAGCCAGAGAGTTGTGCAAAGTGATGCTCCAAGGGTTCAGACGTGACCTGGTTGGTTGCCAGGTATAACTTTTATTGGGAACTTTTGATGTGGCATGTGGTCTATGGGTTCACCACCATTTATAAATGCATGCCAGGCATGGAGGCAAATACTCTCCCACAGAATCTCACCTAATCCTCACACACTGCATTTGTGATGTGGATATTATCTCTGTTTTACAAGTGAAGTCTCTGAAACTCAGAAATGACAAGATAGTTGTCCAAAGTCACTAAGTGGGTAAAGCTGGGTTAGGGGGTGATTCAGGGCTTGTCTGGGCCTCCCTACCCCCACCAAGGCCCCACACGGAACAGGATACATATGACCTGTTTAGAGGACCACTTAAGCAGGATCTTGCAAGCCTTTGGCTTGGTGATCAAAGATCACAGTATTTGGTTTGGCTGGCCAGAGATTCTAAAAAAAAGATAAATGAATTTGAATGTCTTTAGTCAGGGAAAGGGACTTTGTCACTGGTTGCAATCTCCTTCACTTATTCTTTCATTTATTCCCTACTTGGCCCCTGGTGGCATTTGAGTTTTAATCAGGACTCCATTCTAGAAAAGCCTTTGTTTAGCACTGGAAGCCAGCTGAGGGAACACTCCCAAGCCTTTTCCTAATACATTATTAATCCCTGAATATGACTACAGGGACCAATAAATCAGGGATGTGGTGCCCAAACATTTGTCTGACAACTTAGGTATCTGATATATCTGAAATGCACAAGCCTTTCTCCTCTCAGGGAGGGTAACACATGTCAGCAAGGTCCTGGCTTCATGAACTGGCCATGATATGCCCACTGCCAGCCCGTTAAGAAAGACTGAACTGGGGATCCTTTCTGGGAGCTCCTCAGGAGCGAGGCATTTGGGTCTGCCAGAGCTGGAGCACAGCAAAGGCCTTGGGACCCACCGAGGGACAGGTTAGCCTCCTAAGGCTCAAGAGAGCATGTGGAGCTGGCGACGTCAGCCCTCAATTCCCCCCACACCCTCCCTTTCTGGTGTGGAGTTTAACCAGATACAGCCATCAAGCTCACGGCTTCCCTTGCAAAGCGTTGGCCTCTACAGCCCCGAAGCTTCTGGAAACATGACATGCAGACCCCTGTCTTGCTACCCAGATTAGCAGCCCTCTAGTTCACAGGATAGTTAAAGGACCTTGAGTCCTGTGGTTCCAAGTTGCCATCATAAAAGAAGCCATTTTCCTAAACTCAAAATATTCATGTTATGGGGCTGGGGTTGTGGCTCAGTGGCAGAGCGTTGCCCAGCACGTGTGAGGCACAGGGTTCAAGCTTTAGCCCCACATAAACAAATAAAGGCATTCTGTCCATCTACAGCTACAATTTTTTTTTAAAATAATCATGTTTTAAGATGAAAGCAACTATGTTAAAAAAATAAAAATTTAAATTAAAAAAAAAAGATAAATGTAACTTTTCTATGGCAGGTCTAGTGAAGAACTATTATGGGGGGCTTTATATTCCATGAATGCCTTAAAATAAAAGATTAGAAAAAGAAAAAAGGTGAGATTGGGGGGTGGAGTCAGGAGGAGAGCAAGCTGCTCTCTCAATAGCCTGGGACCATGATTCAGGGGAAGGTTCGCCCTCACCCCAAACTCTCCCCTGGGAAAATAATTTATGCTCCAATGAAATAGGCAGGAGGGGGCGGGGCTCTCTGGCTCATGAACTTTTGCCTCATTCAGGCAATGACAGCAAACGGAACATGATTTGCCCAGGGTCACGGTCTCCTTGCCTCTGAGTCAGTGGTTTCTGAACACACTGCTTCCCTGCGTCTGTTTTGAATTTCCGCTTCCCTAACGTGTATTTATGTCCCACTTGTTAAAAGCTGACAAGAGCAGTCACTGGCTTTATCCGTTTCCTCTCAGAGCCTGCTGTCATTCACTGACCTCCTCAAGGTTTCCTTTTGTCATCAAACCAGACTGTCAGATAAGATGAAGGCAAGAGAGAGGTAGCGGATTTAGGCTACCAACCAGCGGAGCAGGTGCTTTGATCCTGAGGACGTGGAAGAAGTTCAGGAAAGCCGTTCATTAACTTGTTTATTCCATTAAGAATCTATTACAAGGCTACTGCGAGTCGAGCCAAATGCCGGCAGTAGGAACTAAACAAGAACAAGATGTTGTTCCTTTCCCTCAAGAAACTCACAGTCTAGTGGAACTTGTAGACAAATCAGCACCCCAGGTATTCACAAAAGAGGTCAGTGTCATAAACCTGACTGTCACATGTGAAAACTGTCACATGTTTAGACTAAAGAAGAGAAGGGCATGGTCTCTGCTGACTTGATTTGATTGGGGTTGTTGGGGTGTTCTGTATGGGGACCCATAAAGACAAAGCAGGGCTTTGGAAGGTAGTTCCATTTACCCAGAGGTCACCAAAGGGTGACTATGGCTCTAGGGATGTGTTTTGTGCTTGATTATTTTACTGATGCTCAGAGGTCAGGAGAAGAGTGAGGAACTCAGCAGAGTTAGCACGGAGATACTCCTTAGCAACTAAACTGTTAGAAGGACCCTCTCCCCACATGTCCTGCACACACAGTGGTGGTGGTCTTGGAATCACCTGTTTGGAAGATGGTCCTTGAAGGCTGGGGACCAGGGATGGCAAACTGATACCCCCCAGGGTGTCACTCCTCTCTAGCACCCCTGGGAAACACCAGTAATTGAATGGCAACATGATGTTGACTCGCTGAGTCTGAGAATAGAAATGACTATTTTCTCAATTCTTCCGTGTGTGTTACACAACTAGTCCCAGTACAGATAAATAAGAGAGAAGGTCATCTATTACATCCAGCACCTGAGGGTGTCAGGGCTTGATTCTCTGAGCCCCCAAAGGCAATCTGACCATCCTTCTTAAGAATAACCCTAAGGACCAGCTATCTATCCTAGCAGGTTTACTAAGCAAGATGGTTTTGCCACCCCATGAAGAATTCCCAGGGAAACCAAGGCCAGGCTTCAAAAAGGAAAAATAGCTTTCTTCCAGGGATTTCTGGAGAGTCACTTGAGGCCCAGACCTCAGGTGGAGTAGGAGGACACAAAAGGAAATTGGGAGCCACAATCAATTCAGAATTCTAAGATGCCCCCAAGATTCCTGCCCCTGGTGTGTCCTGGCTTTGGGAGCCTCCCAGAAGCCACTGTCCTTGTGGGAAGGCAGAGTATGATTGGGTTGTGTTATATGGCAAAGGTGAGAAGATTTTGCAGATGCCTCCAACGAGCTGACTTTGAGTTAACCAGTAGGGCGATTATCCTGAGTAGGCCTGACCTAGTTGAGCAAACCCAATAAAGGAAGAAAAGTATAGAGGTCACAGACAGAAGAGGGTCAGACAGGTTCCAAGCACACACCTTCACATTGACCTTGAAGAAACAGATTTCCACGTCTGGAGAGGACCTCGTGGCAGGGACTGTGGTGGTCTCTGAGCACTGAGCCCTAAAGCTCTGAAGGACTGAATTCAGCCAACAACTGGCAAGCTTGGAAGAGGATCCAGCCCAATCCTCAGATGCGATGCTGCCCAGGCCAACTTCTTGACTTCAACTTTTTAGGTCTCTGAGCAGAGATACCTAGGAGAGCCCAGACTCCAGGCTCACAGAAACTGCAAGATGATTAACAGGCATTGTTCAGAACTGCTAAATTGTGGTACAGAGCAATAGAAAACAGATACAGGTTATCTATTTTAGGATGTGACATTGATTGTAAGGCATGCTATTGACTTAATAACATTACGGGAATCAACAACCAGAGCATTAAATGTATCCATTATAAAGCATTCTGATTTTTAAAAATAATACAATGAAAAATGTTATCTTGGCATTGAAGAAACATCAGTTTTATTACATTTGTGAAGAACCTAGGAATTTCCCAAAGAAAAATTGTCCACCGGAGAACTCTGTGAAATTTGAGAGGGGAGGTGTCATGCTGACAGAGCTGAGATGCAGAGGACTTGGACGACTTGTTCAAGGTCTCAAGACAGAGCGGGATCAGAACTCAGGCTGGCCCTTCCCACCACACCTCAGTCCGTGCTTTGCCAGCGTCTGTCATCCCGTGAAGTGAAGGGATGCCACCAAGCACATGACACAAGAAGCAGAGGTGCTGTAATGAGAGTCCACACAGCCCACGAGGAGATGCTCCCGGGACTATTTCTGTTCTAGAAAAGCTGCAATTCCAATTCCAACCCTTCTGTGTCATTTAAATCTCTTCCCAACTTTCCTGAGAAACCTGGGCGGGTCTTTCCTCATTACACCCATATTATTTAAAAAGTCAGGATCCAGGTGGTTCAGTTCTAAAGTAGAGAAAGATAATTGCATGAAACATATTTAATATGAAATATGAAACTTTGATATGAAAGCTCAAGATAGATTGTAATCAAACACTATGAGCAGTCTTCCTCTCCTAAACACCCACTGATCCCAGATACTGCAGCTCCACCGGTCCTAAGAATCACCTGGTGAACAGCTCCCCTAGCCCGCCCTCCCTCAGGAATCTTGCTACCTTCCTTCCTTCTCCATTTCCCCATAATTATCCATTACAAAAGCCCCCAAAACTGAACCAGCAAGACAAAGACCTCCTTGGAGGGTGGAGGAGGAAGAAACCTAAACACTGCAAGCAGGAATCTTCTTCAATGAACCGGGGGACTGGAAGAACACACGGGGGCATTCACACCTGTAATGATTATATACTCTCAGGACTCAGCCATAAAAATCAGCATAACTAACACCGTCTAATTTTGAAACGGTGGCCAATGCCATGGATATCAGAAACCATGCTTCACCCAGGCTTGTTCTCAGTCTTTCTGGGGGCAACACCTGTTAAACATCTAATGAAAGACTTAGATCTTATTATCCAAACTAAACAAGCCAGCAAATGGGCAGCAAGGTTGGGGGCGGAGTGGGTGTGGCTGAGTGTGGCTCTTGCTTTCTCTTGGGCTATTCCACCAGACGCAGTCTGTGGACAGCACAAGAGGAGCAGAGTGAGGCTGGGGGAGGCTGCAGAAGGCACAGTGGGACCTTCGCTGGGACCCACCTTACCTCTCCCCCTGTTCCTGCAGTGCTAGCTTTGGGATTCTGCCAGGAAGTTCAGAAAGGAGCTAGGGAGCCAGAAGGTCACTTTGGCTTTGCTGAGCCGGACCTGCAGACACTCCTGGAGACCAGTGCCCGGGAGGCTGCCGAGAATGCCAGAACTGGAGTCCAGGAAGTTCCAGGAGAGAGCTTCTCTCCCAGGCTGGAAGGCAAGGACTGTCCCACAGCAAAAAGCCCCTTCCACAAGGAAGGGCATCTGGAACATTCCTGAGAAACTGTCCAATCTTCAGCAGAAGCACAGCTTACCAGGCTGAGGTGGCTTAGTCTAGCCACCTGGTCTAAACCAAGAACAGTTAAGAAGAATGGGGAGCCATTCCAGAAGGTAGCAGGGTTGCCAGAATAGATTCCAGTGTCTACCAGCTAATGCTCACAGCCATTGCTATTGAGGCTGCTGCTCCCACTTATAGTAGCCAGCGTATGCCGGGTCCTTGGGGTGCATTCCTTTTCTTTTTCACATCAACCCTGTAAAGTCTTGTGCCCATTTTATAGAAGAGGAAACAAAATCACAGGAAAGACTTTCCGAAACTCACCTAGCTATTGAGTCACAGAGTAAGGATTTGAAGCCAGGACCATGACTCTGAACCCGAGTCTCCCTCTGCGTTGGTGGTTGGGTTTGGAGTTCTCTGCCTTTCAGATTTGACAATTGGGCCATGCCCTGCTATGGTAAATCGCATCCATATTAAAGACCTACAGACCTGCCATTCCAATCCTGTATCTTAAGGGAGCTGGGTCCTCACCTCCTGCATCCCCTTGTCCAATGGCCAACACAGGCACTGTGAACCTCAGTACCACTGACCACAGTCCCTCCAAGACTTCAGTTCCATTCTGATCACCAATCCAATTCAGGCTAGATCTCCTGCTATTGATTTTTAAAGCCATTTTCAGCCCTCCCCTCTTTAGGGTGCAGCAGTGGATCTCCATCTCTGCAGCCCACCCTTGGATAAACACCAGCTTGGGTCTGAACGCACCCCCCAGGGGCCTCGGGTGCCCCCCCACCTCGTGCGGCTCTCAGGGGGAGTGCTCATTCGGAATGTGCAGTACGCTGATTTCCTGCCCACTCTGACCTTGGGCTGTCCCTTCCATGCTGGTTTGAACAGGCACTTCCGGCTGTTGACGAGATTCCTGCTTCCAGCCCACTCCCAACTCCTATTCTCCTAGGAATCTGATAGCAGCCACCACACCCTCTGTGGAGGACCTGACCTTGGCTCCTCAGTTTCAAAGGTACCATGAGGCAGTACAAAGGGAAAATTGGTTGACTCCATTTTTTTCTTTAGTTTTTGAGAATTTTTTTCCTGAAGTGTAATGTGCACATAGAAAAGTGTGTAAATCTAAAGTGCTCATGCCCTGATGGCCTGGACCAGGTGAACACACCTCTGCGTGTCTCAGGTCGAGGGGAGTCTTAGTGACCCCCTCTATGTCTCTTGTGCTCCTTCCCCTCTCCTGGTTTCTAACACCTTTGGTTAGTTTTTGTCAGTTTTTGAATTATATATAAATGGAAGCACTCAGTAGTATTCTTGAAAGAACTTTTTTAAAGTTTCATTATTTTATTGTGGCAAACATGCTTAACATACAAGGTAACATTAAGCCTCTATCGGCATACAATTCAATGGCGTTAGGCACATTCACAATCTCTCTCCATGATGCCCTTCATGTTGGCATCAGAACTCCGTACCCTTCAAGTGATATCTCCTCATTCCATCTCCTTCCAAGCCCTTACAGCCTCTGTTCCGCTTTCTGTCTATGGTTTCGACTACTTTATCTCATACAAGTGGAATCTTGTAATATGTCTTTTTGTGACTGGTTTATTTCACCTAGCATAATGTGTTCAAGGTTCATCCATGTTGTAGCATATATCAGAATTTCCTTCTTTTTAAAGAATCATATCCCATTGTGTGGGCACACCACGTTTCATTTATCCATTCACCTGTCAATGGTACCTTGTTTGCTTCCACATTTTGGCAATTGGGAATAATGCGGAAATAAACAGAGACATACAGATACCTCTTTGAGGACCTGCATTCAGTTCTTTGGGGTGTATATCCAGAAATGAAATTACTGCATCATAGGATCATTCTATGAATTATTTTGAAAAATAAACCCTCATCTATGTGGTCAAATGAGTTTGGACAAGGGTGTCGAGACCGTTCAATGGGGAAAGGACAGTCTTTTCAACAAATGGTGCTGGGAAAATGGGACATCCATAGGCCAAAGAATGAAGTTGAACCCCTACCTAATTCCACACAAAAAGAATTCAAGTCAGGTGTGTTGGCACCCACCTGTAATCTCAGTTACTCACGAGGCTGAGGTGGGAGGATTACAAATTCAAGGTTACTTTAGGCAACTTAAAGGCTGTTTCAAAATAAAAAGGCTGGGAGCCTAGATCAGTGGTAGAGCATTTGCCTACATGACTGAGGCCCTGGGTTCAATTCCTAGTACTGCAGAAAGCAACACACACACACACACACACACACACACAAGGGGCGGGGGAATATTAATTCAAAGTGAATCAAAGATCTAACCATACAACTAAAAACTGCAAAATCCTTAGAAGTAGAAGAAAGCACTGGACACAAGCTTCCAAACATTGACCTTGACAGGGATTTCTTGGATATGATACTGAAGGCACAGGCAACAAGGGGTGGGGGAACTGACACATTGAACTTGGTGACAATTAAAAGACTTTGTGCATCAAAAGACACTCTGAAGAGTATGAAGGCAACCCCAGAATGGGAGAAAGTATGTGCAAATCACATATCCAATAAGGACCAATATCCAGAATATAGAGAGAAAACTTAAAACTCAGCAACAAAATAACCCAATTAAAAACTGTGCCAAGGACTTCAATAGCCATTTCTCCAAAGAACACCAATGGCCAGTCGACAGAGGAAAAGGTGCCCACATCACTAACCATTAAAGAATGAAAATGGAATTGCACAGAATCATCACATGACATTGATTAGGATGTCTTCTCTCTCTCTCTCTCTCTCTCTCTCTCTCTCTCTCTCTTTCTCTCTCTCTCTCTCACACACACACACACACACACACACACACACACAGAAAATGACTAGTGTTGGCGAGAATGTGAAGAAACTGGAAACTGGTCTGCTGTTGGTGGAAATGCACACCATGCAGTTGCTGTAGAAAACTGTGGATTCTTGTGCCTGATCTACTTTAATTGCACTCATGAGATTCCTGAGCGTGGCTTCGTGTGGCTCTGGTTAGATCAGCTCCTTGCTGTGTTGTGTTCTACCTTGTGAGTGTGATGTCATTTATTTTCCCTATGACCCTATGAAGATACTCGGGTCATTCCCACATGGGATCTAGACGGATTCAGATCTGATATTATGTGTCACATACATATGCAAATACACAAAAGTTATGTGCTTAGACTTTTCTGAAAAACATTTAAATTTATATACAGAAATAGCAGAATCTAATGAACTTAGAGTACTCATCGACCAGCCTCAGCAGTTATAAATATGTGACCAATCTCATTTCATCTCTGCTTCTGCAACAGTCCATCCCCAGTGATTTTGAAACAAATGCTGACATCGTATAATTTTATTGCTAAATATTTCAATATACATCTTGAATTAAGGCCTCTTTAAAAAACAAAATCATTATCTCATCTAGAAAAGTAAAGTTATTTCTTAATATCATAAAATATCTAGTATTCATTGTCATACGTTTTCTGGATTTTTCTGATTGCATCCCCAGGGCATTGTTAAATGTGTTCTCTTGCCCCCGGCATTTCATATAAATTAGCAGCCAGTTCCAAAGTCTTGATAAGACCCAGGCTTTCTTTTTGAGACTGCTTCCCAGGCGGTCTTGTGTATTTCTGCCAGAAGGCATCTGGTCCTCTTCCTTTTCATAATGTTACAAACCACTGCTGATCATGCCTAGATCATGGAGGCTGATGAGCCACTACCAATCACTGCCCGGAACCATTAATTCATTAGGAACTGCAAAGTGGTAATATGCTGCTTCTGTCTTTCTTTATTTAATAGCTGAGATACTTCGGTAAAGAGAGGCATCTTCACCGTGTTCCACCTGAGACACAGGAGGTGCTGGAAATGAGCAGTCCCTGCGTGAAGCGCTCCCATTGTTCATGGGTCTTCAAAACTTTAGGATGATCCCCTTACGTCTTTCCAAGGTGAGCAATGGTTGTTGTATTTATCATTAGTATTGTTACAAACGCATTGATTTGAATATCTGATAAGTCCAAATCCAAAGTCAAATGTTCAGAGCATGTTTCACTTATCTCAGACTCAGCTTTATCTAACCACGTGGGAGGTCTTCCTGGCCTCCTTCCACCCATCAGATGTCCTGTAAAGGCCTTGTTAGCTGCTCACACATCAGCGCTGGCCCTCTCTCGTCTGGTCTGAACTCTCTCGCTGCAGTAGGAGGAGGGGGCAGTGGGGAAAAGGAGGGACCGTGACAGTAATAATAGTAGCAAACACTTAATGAGGTGCCTTCTTTTTGCTGAGTACTCTGCAAAATTTCTCCTTCGAGGATTCTGGTCACTCTTCCTACTTGACTTTTTAAAGCCAGATACTATTATCCCCATTTCACAGAGGAGAAAACTGAGGATTGAAAAGGTTGAAGAACTTGCCAAGGGAATAGAGGTAGCAGGTGGCAGTAGCAGGACACCTATCTGCCTGGGTGGCAGCCCAAGTTTCCAATAGACTTCCATTTTTCAAAATGTCGCCATTTATCATTTCTCAAATTGTAAGAGCAATGTCTTAAAGTTCACATGTTTTGGTCACAAGTAAAACAAAACAGGTATGTAAAGAAATAACTGTCTTCCTCTTGTGCCCTCTTTTATTCTAGTTCCCTGAGAGAACGAGTGTTAATGGCCTGGTGGGACCTTTCCCGATCTTTCTCCCTGTTCATCTGTCTAAAGCACATGCACATCTAGATATTCAGTTATTTGCTGTGAATGAAATGGAGAGAGATAACAGTATCTTTCTGGACAATTGTTCATCTATCATTTTACCTACATATCAGTAAATATAGGTGTCAGCCTCCACCCATCGCCTATCTTCCTCGTGAATGTGTGTGAAGTATTGAATAACTGAGATTCAATGACGCATAGAGTTGGGTTTTTTTTTTTTTTTTTGCAATTCTTTTCTCGAATGCTCCTCTTTCACAACTATATCACTACCCCCACACCTTCCTCACAGTTGCAGAGGACCAGGTTAATATCCAATGTGACACACTTTTCCCTGTTTGCAAATAAATCACACGTAAATATGCAAAAGACACCCACGTGCATGATTTTTCATTGTCATTGTATAGACACAAGATGGACTGTGTGCACCTCTTTGCACTTGGCTGTCTCAGGAGCCTCATGGAAGCCTTCCAGGTCAGCTGGTAGGGCCCACTTCTCCCTCTGAGTGGCTGTGTAACATGGTGCAGCCATGCCAACATTTGTCCCACCACTCCCAAGTGACTGGCTCACCTGTTTCTATCTTTGTCACTTATCAACAACTAACCGCAATAAATTCCTTCACTAATACATTCAAGCTTATGGATTTGTGCTTCCCCAATATGAAATTAATTTTATAAAAATATCTAAAAACTTCAGTGATCCAAGAAAGATTAATCTAGCCACACTGTCAACAGAACAAAGTATCAGAATGAACAGGCTTTGAAAAACCTAATTATTATATTTTTAAAAAACAGTGCCATTGATAAATTGAAGGTAAGTAAAATAAATAGTATGGACTAAATGCACCGTAGTTTATGAATTATGTGTCTTCATTATTTATCCCAATATCAGTGGCCTATCAACAGAATGCTCACACCATTGGCATTATCAGTGACACTTGGGCACCATTAGTATCTCGCCTACTTTTAGTCACGCAAAATCCATGGCCTCACATGTGCTCAAACATTCTGTTATGAAGACCCCTTTGTCAAGGTAGGTGAGAGAACACTTTGCTTATTTTGTAACTTTAATTATTTAGCCATATGGCAAGTGGGACCCAATTTGTCTCTTGCTGAAACCCTGCAAATGGGAGGGGCTGATCCACTCCGTGCCCTTGACTGTGACCACCTCTTCATTCATCACATTTTCTCTGAGCCAGTCATTTTGTTCTCATTTCATTCATGCGACAAGTGTCGACGAGTGTCAAGAGCCTGGAGGACTAGAAGAGCCACTAAGGACATTCTGACAAATGCCATCAATTGTAATGGGAGGCAGTGAGGAAGACAGGAAGACAGGGGAATAAGCCCACACAGAGTGGTAAGTGCTCCGTGAGAGGGTGTACCCAGCAAAGAGTGCACAGAGGGTGGACAGCTCCAGCTGGGGACATCCACACAGAGGGAGAAGCCACACGTGGGGCAGAACTTACTGGAGTGAGTTCCAGTGAGTGTTGACACTGCGTTCCCAGCAAGTACATTGTATAGCACATTATTTGTATTATGTATTTACACTCTCTAGCATAAACTGGAGTTTATGTAACACAATGATAATAAAATTGAATCTATAATGACTTTATATATATAACATAAATATATATGATATATAAATTTTGAATCAGAGGACAAACACAAGTAAAATATGCAGCCTACTATGGGAACACAATTACCCTTGGATTCTTATCACTCAATCCAAATACAACAAGGCCCATAGAAAAGAGTAGGAAATTTTGAGGGGAGCAGGGGCTAGATAGGGCTGGAGAGACCAATGGCTGAGGGCGTCAGGCCTGTTGATTGTTGATGGTAGGACTTCTGTTAGACGAGAAGGGAAGGCACTGAAGTTGCAGCTGCTTCAGGCTCTGTTGGAAGGGACATGTTGGTTTCTGGAAAGTCTGGGCATGTCAAGAAGGGAGCCCGGATTCTCTGAAGCTGGCAAAATGCAGGTGAAGACAGATTGACTAAGTTCTCTTGAGTTGATTATTCTAGCATAGGGATGATTCACCCCAAACCAAACCCCACAGCAGGCTGGTGTGGCCCGCACATTAGCATTAGCATAGGAGCTGCCCCTTTGCAAGCCCGAAGCTTTCCAAAGCTCCCTCTGACAACCCCCCATTGCTCTGAGGTGCTGCCAAGCCAACACGGGAAAGAGTTTGCCTGGGGTGTTTTTGCGTCAATTCAGAAAATTCCCTGAAGCCCTGGTGGCCCACAGTCCTAACTCTCTCACACCCCCACTGCTCCATGACCTCACCTCTGCAAGATGGAACCACGATTGCCAGGAAAACGTTTTTTAACAAAGAAGGAAGCAGAGATGCTTCTAACCAGTTCCCCCAGCAAGAGCTGGGGTCCAACACCTGTGTTGGCAAGACTGATACTCCCCACCCAAGTATCAGAATGAACAGGCTTTGAAAACCAACAGATTGACTCTCCTGAATCCACCAGTCCAGTGGTTATTTAGCTTTGAGCAAAATGATAGGAAATAACTATGAATAGATCTAATGGGAAATCTAAATTGAACAAATGAGAACCCAATAGAAAATCTAGGCTGATAAGTGCATTTCTCTCAATTGCACTGAGAAATCCTCCACATTCTAGTTTTAATTATTCTCTTCAGTTGCACATGCAAATGTGAGTGGTTCTGAACAATCTCAAGGTCAAGTAACAGGATGTGGGGCAGGGGTGACCGTCCTTGCCTGAGAATTGGGAAACTCAGGTCCCAGTTCACATCTGCCATCAACTCAATTTCCACTGTGTCATCTGGAGACTCAGTTTCCTTTTCTATAAAATGAGAAGGGAGAGCTAGAAATGCTTGCATTGACCATTTTATAGCCAGTCTCTCACCAAACCAGAAGCAACTCCAGAGCTGACGTGTGGCATTTTCTCTTTTACACCTAGTGAAATAATAAGTACTAGTTTAAGTGAATGAAACTCAAGGCCTTTCTAGTCCTAAATTCTAGGGAGTTCCTCAGTATTGCCATCCCTCATCTTATGGGTATGCAGTAAGTTTATTAGTCAGCTTTGCCTCACTGTGTCAGAATGCCTGTAAAAACTTAGGGCAGGAAAGAGACATTTTGGCTCATGATTTCCGAGGTTTCAGTTCCTGTTGGCTGTCTCCACTGCTTTGGACCTAAGTGAGGAGGAGCATGGTGACAGAAGGTTGTGGAGGAGGAAAGCTGCCCAGCTCACAACAGCCAGGAGGCAGAAAGAAAGGGGACAGGGACAAGAAATACCCACCCAGGGCACACCCCCAGTGGCCTACTTCCTCCAATCATGCCCCACCTGCCTTCACGTGAGTTTGGGGGGTACATTCCAGATCTAAGCCATAACAGTAAACAAGATGTTGTGGCACATTATCCAGAGTCCCCCTTTGGGACTAAGACCCTCATGACAAGTGATGCTAGAGTGTAAAGTGTCCCTCCCCTACAAAGAGGGCCTCCTGACTCGAGGTTAGGTCCCCTTTCCGGGGGGGTTACTGTCCCCTGCAGAGGTATGAATGCTCATTCCCCTTTGCCTCAGGATGGGCCATCACAGCTCCAGAGATGCCCCTGGGATTGGCAAAGACCTATGTTGTCACTGCAACGTAGCTTCTCCCACTGCCTGATCCTGCTTCCCTTCCTCTTGGTCCCAAGAGCACTCCTAGGCGCGTTTTCATCTGTTTCCCCAGGACCTGCTCTGTGACAGTTGGTGCCAAGAATAATCTGCAGAGTAGTGTCATTTTTGGTCCCTGGTCATGTGGACCAAGGTAGCTGTTGCAGCCATCCCAGGGGTGAATCTGGATGGTCCACCAGGTGGGCGCCCCGTATCAGGCTGAGAAGTGTGTTGAGAAGTGAGCAGAATGGGGAGGCTGTTGGATGGATGTTTTAGAAAAGCAAAGAAAAATAAAAAGCAGTAAGATATTTATCTGCAATTAAAGGTTAAGTGCGAAGGCCAGAGGACCTCCTGCAGCCTGGAGGAAACTCTCACACTACAAATACGTACGAGCTATTATTGTCAGCAAAATTGAAGGAAGGGAGGGATCGGAGGGGGAGAAGGAGAGAGAGAAGGAAATAAGGAGGAGCTCTTGCAGCCAGAAGAGAAGACAGAGCTGAGGATAAGGACCAAGATTTAATCATAAAGAAAACCAGTTCCCAAGAATTTTAAACTCCTAAGTGGCACAAGGACTGCGATAGCGAAGTACAGCCCTAATGAGAGGAATGGAACCCAGAGGTAGGTGGGGGCATCCATGCCAATGCCCCTAGGTAACCTGGAACTCTCTGGGCCTGCAGACGTAGTCCATTTCTCCCTTTTAAACACCATCCCTCCTACCCACAAGATGATTCAGAGGCTTCTGCCTTGCCACTCACCCTCCTCGGGATCTTCCTACACCTCCCTCCTGCCACAAGGTCAGGAGTGCTAGGGTTACGCTACAATACAACCTATACAGGGAAGTCCGGGGTCTACCAAGGCGAATGGAATTACCAACCAAAAGAGCCATCTGCAGGACACAGTCAACAAGTACCAGCAAGAGCAAGAGAACATGAGAGGGGTCCCAAGGGAGCTGGATCAAAGGGATCAGAGCATCAAGCAGGGCAAAGTAGCACTTACCAGTATCAATGCAGGTGTTAAGATCCTGGGAAAGACTGCAAAAGTTGGTACTGCTAGTGACTCAGGAGGCTGAGGCAGGAGGATTGCAAGTTCAAAGCCAGTCTCAGCAACTTAGCGAGGCCCTAAGTAACTTAGTGACACCCTGTCTCAAAATAAAATATAAAAAGGGCTGGGGATGTAGCTCAGTGGTTAAGTGTCTCTGGGTTCAATCCCTGGTACCAAAAAAAAAAAAAAAAAAAAAAAAAAAAAGATGGTGCTTATTTTACAATGGCCCTTGGAAACTTGGTGTGATCAACAGCCACACCAAGTGACGGACATGCCAGGCCATCACGGCAGATATGGAAGAAGGAATCAAAATCTCAGAAAGTGGGCATGTTAGAATGGATATATTTTTAAGGCCTAAAAACCCCCTGCAAACTGGAAACTATTCAGCACAGTAATAAGAAAAGTTCTGGAGTTAGGGTTGCTGCTGTTTCTGACAAGCTGAGTGGTAGCCCTGATCTGATGACCACAGCTGATAGCAGAAGATGCCATAACCAAGCAGGGCTCCCCAAGGATGGCAGAATCCTAGAATAATGGTGGCCAAGTAGTGCTTAAACCCAGAGGCAAGGCAGGTGCAATCCTTCTAAGAAGTGGCAAGGTCACGGTGCATCCTGGCAGGCCTGAGGGGGGGAGTAGGGTGACCAAACATCTTGGTTTACCTGGAAATAAGGAGCTTCCAGGGATACAGGATGTTTACGTCCTGACCAGCCAGACTGGTTGACTACCCTTGGGTTGACTCATGAAGAGCTGAGTTAGTTAAATAAGCATAGCGATGGGACAACTGGTTATCCAAATGCAGAAGAATGAAACTGGCCCTCATCTCTCACCCTGCACAAAAATCAACTCAAAATGGATCAAAGACCTAGGGATTAGACCAGGGACTATGCAACTAGAAGACCAGAAACTGCGTTTCTAGAAGAAAACCTAAGGTCAACACTTCAGTTATAGGCACAGGCAACAACTTTCTCAATAAGACCCCCAAAGCTCAGGAAATAATGCCTCAAGTTAATAAATGGGATGGCATCAAATCAAAAAGCTTTGCACAGCAGAGGAAATGACTAGGGATGTGAAGAGAGAACCTACAGAATGGGGGAATCTTTGCTAGCTTCTCTTATGTAAGAGGATTAATATCTAAAGTAAAGAATTCAAAAAACTTTACACCAAAAAAATCAAATAACCCAACTGATAAATGGGCAAGTGAATTAGACACTTCTCAAAAGAAGAAATGCAATGGCCAACAAATACATGAAAAAATGTTCAACATAATTAGCAACTAGGGAAAGGCAAATCAAAACTGCAGTGAAGATTTTATCTCACACTAGTCAGAATTGGCAGTCATCAAGAATACAAATAATAAATTCTGGAGAGGATGTGGAGAAAAAGGAACACTTTTGCATCGTTGGTGGGATTGTAAACTAGTACAAACATTATGGAAATCAGCATGAAGGTTTCTCAAAAGCCCAGGAATGGAACCACCATACATCCCGGTTATGCCACTCCTTGGTATTTATCCTGAAGAATTAGAGTCATCATACTGCAGAGATGCATCCCTTGTTTATAGCAGCACAATTCATAATAGCCAAACTATGAACCAGCCTAGGTGCCCATCAATGAATGAATAGATAAGGAAAATGTGGTTTATATTGTTATACTTCCAAAAAAGATTCTCCAGTGCCATCAGGAGAGAGTCAGCCCCATCCTAATCCCCCGGGCGCCCTACAGCCCCACCCTAATCCCTTCCCGCACCCTATAAAAGTTGGCAACAACAGAATTAACGCACAATTTCCCGGCACCCCACTTTTAGGCCTAAGGGAGGTCGTCGCTGGCCAGCTAAAATAAAGGCTTCTTTGGACTTTATGTGATTGGCTTGGATGATTTTATTTTCTTTGGGTACAACAATATATACACAATGGGGTTTTAATCAGGCACAAGAATGAAATTAGGTCATTTGCAGGAAAATGGATGGAACTAGAGACCATTATGTTAAGTGAAATACACTCAGAAGGTCAAGAGTCACATGTTTTCTCTCATATGTGGAAGCTAGAGAGGAAAAGAAAAGAAAGGTGGGGGCAGATCTCATAAAAATCAAAGGGAGATCAGTGGAGAAGTGAGTGGGAGGGCAGGAGGGAGGGAGGAGGTGCCGTGGGTGATATTGGCTAAATTATTTTGCTATATTGTGTGCATGTACAAATATGTAATAACAAATCCCTTCATTATGTACAACTGTAATGCACCAATAAAAATGTAAAAAAAATAAAAATAAAAATGCATGTCAAGTGACATAAAAAGAAAAAGAAAGCATACCTAGGGACAAGAGAGATGGACAAACAAGGGGGACATTGCTCAATCTAAAAGCCAAAGAAAGAACAAATCCGGAGGTAAAGGGCAGCTGCCCCACTAAAAAGTCAAGATCCCTTTTTCAGTTTGCAGATTTGAGCTATTGTTTTTTTAACTCAGACTGAGTTTTTTTGTTTTTGTTTTTGGTTTTTAATACTGACTGAGGGAGAGGATGAGTCCTCCAGGAGGAAAATCCTGCAACACAGTGGCCAACATCTATGGCAGTGGTTTCCCTGTACCTTTTCCAGGGAGACCGACCTATGGTCATTTACTCAGGTGAATATCTAAATATTTCAAGGACTGTTGGACATGGGGTCCAAGTTATCCTGGATACCTGAGACCTGAACATGATGCTCTCACAGGTAGAGGAATTATGGGAACAGGTCCAAGTTGAGTCTGGCTCACTGTGGGTCCACAGCCTTAGTGTCACTTCCCCTTACCCAAATGTGTAACACAAATGGAACGTCCTTGGCTATTCATTGAACTTCCACGTTGGTTCCTTGGCTCATGGGCAAGAGTAAGCACAGGGGCCAGAAGAGACTAGCACTACCCTGGAAGACAGAGAGCCTGAGAGGTGGTGACCATCACCTTCCCCATTTAATTCTCTTCTCTGACTTCTCCAAAGGCTAGATGCACCCTGGGGGGTGGACAGTGGAGTCCTGCAAAGGAGTGGCCTCATTTGGAGCTGCTGGGTCAGAAGCAGGCTCTTCATCAGAGGGGACTGACATGGTCCCAGGAACATGGTCTGCTGTCTCTGACTCGGTGAGTGGGTTCTTCTTGTTCCCTATAAGAAAGTAGAATGAAAAGGGTTTGCATTATTTTGAAATGGACACCTCATAATTGTTTGGTCTTGTCCTTAGGTAGGGATGGAACCCTATGCTAAATAAGCATTGGAACCCAGTTTACCCCAGGCCAAGAGTAACCTGGGCTGTCTGCACATTTCAAAGTACATCTCACTGTTTCACTGTGTTGGTGGTATCATGTTAATCAGACCAGAGGACTAGAAGAGGCAAGTGTGTGGGAGATCTTGATTGAGTCACGTGCTCAAGAGGGCAGGATATAAATCCTGTGAAGACTCGGGGGCCCACCTCTTCCATGAAATCTGCTGGATCCGAAGCAGACACAGCCTGAGAAACACAGGCTGGACAGCCATCTGGATCAGCCAAGATTTGGGTGCAGGGTGATGGAAGCCTAGGTTGGCTGTCAGAGGAAGGAGACCCTGAGGATCAGCTGCTGCCTCGGGACAGCAGAATGGCAGGGGCTGAGTTCATGCCACTGGTTTTTTCTTAACACAAAGCAAAGAATCTAAACGGCACCGTGGGGGACTGCAGTGGAGCCCAAGATGCACACCACCCAGACCCTCTCCTCCAGGACCAGGCCTCCACCCACAGCTGCTGCAAGCTTTGATGACTGCTAAGTCAGCTGCGCCCCACTGACAGATTCTTTGCCTGATCAAAGGTTAGTCAGGTCACTGAAACTTCCTAGGCCTATGTGTGCACTTCCTTGTAAAATCTGGTTTTAGCAAGAACCCTGCCAAGTCAGTTTACCAAGACTCTTCCATCCTCCATATCTGATCACTCCCAAACCTGATCACAGTCAGTATCTGATTGGTCCCTCATCCTCCCATCCCCCAGGCAGTGTCTGATCACCCCGGCCCGTCTTCAGCAAGAATCCTATTAGGTCAATCTAGCCAGAATCTTCTTCAATGCTGATGTTTCCTCCTAGGAACTTTCTACCCATGCAGCCATCACACTGCTCCTTGGCTGCACATCCCCGCTGGCCCGTGCTGTATTTGAAGTTGAGCGCAGTTCTAGGCTGAGGTCCCTTTTGCCCTACTGCAAGAGTCTTGGATAAAGTCTGCTTGTACTAATTGAACCACTGTCCAGCTCTGGTTTACTGTGACATTACTTCAACCTGCACTGCCACCATCGCCTCAGCTGAAAGGGCTCCAAACCCAGTGTTGTGCCCCCTTGCCCGGGTGGCCTGGATCCCGTGACCTCTCCTCCACTGAGCACAGCTCCTGGGTGCCATCCCAGCTCCTGAGTCTGCCAGGACGGGCGGAGGCCTTGTCACAGCGATGGCAGCCCAGCTTTTCCTTTGACCGGATTCTGCTCCCTACACCCTCAGGGTTTGATCCCCAATCCCCCGCCCCCAGGAAAACCCCCCCTCACAATCAGCCTCCCAGGAGCTCAGCCTCTACACACAACCTTGACCATCTCATTTTTTTTTAGAAAGGGATATTTTTAAAATATCTGTAACTTCGACTTTTTCAAAACCCCAAATAACACGTACAAGAGAGAAGCCTTTGAAGCCGTGATGTGGCCACGGGGCACCCCATTATTAGCACATAAAGAACAAAGAAAGTGGGGGCAAGTTTAGGGAGCTGTGTCATGGCTGGCTGTCTCCAGGCATGGGAGAAATGTCTGCAATCCAGAGAAACAGGAAGGGTAATACACACAACCCGTACCATCCCGAAGTCACAAAAGTGTCTCAGATGACCATCACAGGGACACAAGCTCTATGTAGATAAAGCTTTTTTTTTTTTTTTTTTTTTTACTTTTAGTTCTTTTACTTTAAGATATATTACCTTTAATCCATTTGT
The DNA here is from genome assembly GCA_020662805.1 of Glaucomys volans. Taxonomy (NCBI): domain Eukaryota; kingdom Metazoa; phylum Chordata; class Mammalia; order Rodentia; family Sciuridae; genus Glaucomys; species Glaucomys volans. The sequence goes on from JAJEJO010000182.1 coordinate 586,014, forward strand.
AATTAATGACTTTGTGAGATGAGGAAACTGAGGCCTAGCCAGGTTAAGCATTTGCCCAACACCACAACCACCAGGGCATCTGGGTTTAAACCCAAGGCCTTTGCTTTTTTAAGTCTGACAGCTTCAAGGTCAGGCTCTCTCACCTCCCTAAGGACGCATACCTTATTTTTATCAGAAGTTATGAATAGGTTTGCCTAGAGAAATTGAATTTTTTGTATCCATGCTCACTAGAACATATCAATTCTGTAGAATAAAGGATATTTCTATAAATGTGGCTCAATTTCTGTGATCATGTACTCTCTGAGAAAGACATGACAGCTGCCTTACAACTGATAATTTAAAACTTTTTCTGTGGTTTAAAAAAAGTTTCCAGCAATGCCAGAGGTGGTGGCTCGTACCTATAATCCCAGAGACTCATGAGGCCGAGGCAGGAAGATCTAGGTTTGAGAAGTTTGAGGCCTGTCTAGACAACTTAGTGAGATCTTGTCTCAAAATACAAAAGGGCTGTGGGTGTAGCCCAGTGGTAGAGTGGCCCTGGGGTTTAGTCCCTAGCATCAAAAAAAAAAAAAAAAAAAAAAGTTTACATCAACTTACACTCTCAGCCGAATTCTTTATTGATGAGAATTATAATTAGTAGGGAACATAGACACAGAATAGCTATGTTCAGGGCCTCGTGGGATTTGTCATTGTCTAATTGCCTTCTAAGCAAAAGTTTTCTACCAAACTTACCCCTAAACACATATACTTTATTCTTTATAATGGAACTTGATGAAATAACTGGATTTGCTTTCTAGGAATGTCCTTCATACAAACATGTGGAATATATAAATTTTGCCTGATAAATATTTCTGTAAGTCTGGCCTTATAAAGTTATATGTAATTTACACTTAAGTGTGTAGACATTTAAAAATGTATACAGTTTACTTAACATTCATTCCATGTTTACTGCATGCAAGGCACTGTTCTAAGTTTATTAACTCATTAAATATTTGCAAGAACTCTATGAGATGAGAGCTGACTGTATTTTGCAGAGGAACCAAATGTAGTGCTTTGTATAGATGAGGAAATGGAGGCAGAGTAAATTCAATGGACCTGACTGAGAGTGTTGACAATGACAATGACCAACAGAGGTGGGTTTCACACCCAGGCACTGGGACTCCAGGAGTCCTTGTTCTTTTGGTGTAGGATTAAACCAATCCCGAGTTCTTCTTCTCAGGTCCTTAACCTTTTTCTTTTAGTGCATATATTAGAGATGAACCCCAGGGATTTTGAACTTAGCTATTCATAGCCCCACGGAATTATTTTACCCACCCAGTCGGGTGAGATAAACTCAAGTTAGTGTTCACCACACAGCCAAGTGTCTGGGAGAACTGGTGACATTTTCAGCTCACCCCTGCAGGGGTCAGGCAGATGACCTGAGTGAATGAAGCAGCTGGGTAGGAACTGTACAAACCCAGGCACTCAGACCCACCCAAAGCCGGCGGCTGCTCCTCAACCCCGGCCTAGAGTTGCCAGCAAGAAAATGGAGTCAGTGTGGATAGACTTCTCCATTCTTTGAAGACAACAAAACATCCTAGTTTTCAGATGTTAGCAACTTTAGAACAAACAAAGAAAAACCCACTGACATTGTGCAAGTCAAGCAGAATCCACGGGCAGGCCGGTTATGGCCCACGGGCCACCATTTTGTGACTTGCAACCTGAACGACAACTAAGAGGGTGGTCTCCCAAGTGCCCTGAGTCGAGGAGCTTTGGGAAAGTGACCTCGTTCCCCTAAATATCTTCCCCAGTGTGACCTGAATTTCCACTATTTTTAATTTATGCTCCAAGTTAAAATTGAGTTCTCTCCATTTATTAAAAAAAATATGGCCGGGAAAGGTAACCTACTAACACTCATCTCTACACCATGAAAAAGCAATCAGGCACCCCAAGCCTCCTGCCCAACGCTGAAAACGAGGTCCCCAGCCCAGCCCCTCCTGCCATGGGCTCCGAGGCCCAGACTTCCCTCAGCAGCTTCCTCTCCTGGGTGGGTGAGTCCTCCCCTCCCTCCTCCAGGCCTGGGACCTCACCCCTTCCCAGTGCGGGAGGACAGAAGCACTTCTAAGTGGCCTCAGTGAAAGAGCAAGGGCAGAGAGAGGCGCTGGTTCTAGAAAACAGAAACGGCAGAAACCCATCTCTGGGAAACACAGGACGGATGTGGCTGATCCAGGCCTCAGTGCCTCCCAGCTCCATGGTCTTCTGCGATGGCTGCATTATGTGACAGGGTCTCCCTCAGAGGTGGTCAGCATGTCCAGCAGCACCTTAGCAGTCCTGCAGAAAGAGGGCACCACTTCACCAAGTGCCCCGCATGGCCCTGCCCTGGGTCAGGGGTCCATTCCTGGGCCTGCTTCTCCATCAGTGAAATGGACAATAGTCAGGGTGCCTTGTTAGGGTCCTGTGAGATGAAATGAGTACTATTGGTAAAGTCTTAGGTCAACAGCCTGACGCCTTGAGTGACTGATAAACCATCCGGCGCAAGTGTAGGAGGAACAGGTAGAGAAGCAGGTGGGAGGTCACGCTCAGAGTTGGGAGGCGTGCCTGGCAAATGGGGACCAGTGCACAGGCGAGGGCTGGAGCATCGAGTGCACAGGGGATGGGGACGAGGGACGCAGGACTGGAGGATTCTAGGAGTGGAGAAGAGCGGGGCCCCCAGGGGAAGGCTCACACCACCTTGAGACAAACCACCCCACCTGCGATTCAGCGACCCTCCCACAGTAACCTTAAGGAAGAGGAGAAGGAAGAAACAGACAGAAACCACAAACACATCCCCCCCATGGCTACGACTGTTTCTCTAGATCAGGCTGGAGCAGTGACGTGGACCAGAGAAGGTCTAGATCCCAGGCGGCACGAGGTCAGGAGCAGGGGCCAGGCTAGGTTCCCTAGGCCCTTCTCTACCATAAAAGAAGCCTGGACTTTACTTCACTGACCCCAAGAAGCCATTGAGGAGTTTTAAGCAGGAGGACAATAGACATTTTTGAGCTACCAGCCTTGGAGGCAGGACGAGGGGTTGGGGGCATTTGCCGTTTTCCATGTGAGAGATGGCGGGGGTCTGACTAGAGGGAGTGGAAACTGAAGAAGGAACACATTAGGATACACCTGGGTGGGGGAGAGGAGCTCCAGAGACGGGTTAGAGAAGGTCTGAGGGTGAGGAGAGCAGGGATCAGGCAACACAGGCTCCCACCTGATGGGTGCGTGAGTTCACTTCTCAGTGAAGTTATTTCAGTCGGGGTTTGCACCACTGTGACCCAAAGACCTCACAGGAACAACTTAAAGGAGGACAAATTCATTTTGGCTCAAGGTTTCAGAGGTTCAGTTCAATGTTGGCCAAATCCCTAGCTCTGGGCCTGAGGTGAGGCAGAACATCGTGGTGGAAGGGCAGGGTGGAGGAAGGGGCTCAGGACACAGCTGCCAGGAAGTAGAGAGAGCTACACTCACCAAGGACAAACTGTGAACCCCAAAGTCACAACCCAGTGACCTACTTCCTCTAGCCACATCCTACCTGCCAATAGCTACCACCGAGTTAATCCACATCACTGGATTAATCCACATCACTGGATTAATCCACTGATTAGGTGAAAAACTCTCATAATCTAATCATTTCACTCTGAAATTTCTTGCATTATCTCACACATGAGCTTTTGGGGGACACGTCATATCCAAACCATAACAACCTCCAACAACGAACTTCAGACACCAGGCAATTCAAAACTATGCCAGAAAGAGTCCAGTGCTACAGAGAGAAAGCAAGTAAGACAGAGTTTTTGTCCCCAAGGAACTCCCTAAATGCTAGGAAACTAAGATAAGTACACATAAGAAATGTGTAGTGTTGGGGCCAAGGATGCAGCTCAGTGTAGAGCCTGAGTAATGCCTGGCATTGCAAGGCCCTGGCTTCAATTTCCCAGCACTGCAAAGAAGGAAAAGTGTGGTTGGTTAAGTCAAATGTAATAAGTTAGTTGGAAGGAAAGAATGTACCCATTTGGGAATATTACTCAGCCATAAAGAAGAATGAAATTGTGGCATTTGTGGGTAAAGGGATGGAACTGGAGACTAACTATCATGCTAAGTAAAATAAGCCAATCCCCAAAAACCAAAGGCCAAACGTTCTCTCTGATATGTAGATGCCAACTCACAATTGCAGGAGGGAGGAGTGGAGTTTCACTGAATTGGATGGAGTGAGGGGTGGGGAAGGGAGAGGGGATAGGAATGGGAAAGACCGTAGAATGACATCACTTTCCTGTGTTCACATATGAATACTTGACCAGCGTAACTCCACATCATGTACAAGCACAAGGAAGGGGAATTATACTCCATGTACGAATGATATGTCAAAATACACCCACATATAGCTAAAAAGAACAAATAGAAATTTTTTAAAAAAGATTATTCCCATTGGATTGGCTGCTGAGGCCAGGCATTCCACAGAAAGAGAGTTGAGATGGATTTGAAAGAATGGGAAGGATCCCAACAGGGGCAGAGTTGGAGGGCACTGCAGACAGAGGAAGTCACATGAGCAAAGTCACAGGGTGGGGAGGACACAGGCACCTCTGGAGCATGTGGAGCACTTGTCTGACTGGATACTGAGAAGTCCTGTGGACGCAGGGAGGTGTGATGGGTTGTTGGCTTCATCGTGCTCGTCCACGTGAGGAAGCTATCTGTGGAAAGAGGAACTTAAGTAAACAGAACCATTTGGAACATATTGCGATTGAGTTAACTATAGGACAAGCCCGTGGAGATGCCCGTGGGCAGTGATAAATTAGCATTTGTATTTCTCATGCGAGATGAAGACTGGGCATGCGGGATGGAGGCGTGGTGTGTACAGACACGCACATTTATTCACATCCTGACTCACAGAGAAAATGACTGGAGTGGCACACACAAATATGCACAATGGCATTTTTAAAATAGAGAAATTGGATACAGGAAAAACAAACACAGTGAAATTAAATTAAATGTAAGCCTTCAAGATTGACATAAGATCTGCATGCCATGAGGTCAGGACATTCACCTGGAAGTGAATGGAAAATTTGGCTTTGAACTTCCTAACAGAAAAGCCAAAGGGAACCACGATCCGCTGTAGGATGATGGATGAGAAGTCACGTGGAAGTCTACACAGATGTGAGAGTTGAGGACCCTGAGGCTCTTCTTCATTGGGACGTGTGCCATTTTGAGGGCAGATGTGGATCTGTGCCTTGTCCTGTCCAATGAGAGGTGAGCACAGCAGTGTGTCATGTTCCCAATGGGAGATTGAAGTGGAATATAATCCTCCATTCACTCCTTTCCCTGTCATGGTGACACAGCCAGCCACAGAGCAGAGAAAATAGAGAAAAAAGGAGGAGAGAGAGGAAGGGGAGCAGAACATTTGGCAATATCTGATGTATGAGGCAAGAAGAGATACTGACAAAAAAAGAACAGCAAAGAGTGAAACACCTAGGAGACCACGGGACCGTGGCATCCCCAGAACCAAAGAAGGACTACTCCAGAGTGGAAGTGCAGGAGCTCCCCTACCTCCCACAGTCCCGCAACCAAACAGGGATAGGACCAGAATTTGAGTCCAGTTCTTTTTTTTATTGTTTGTTCTATTTAGCTATTCATGAGAGCAGCATGCATTTTGACTCATTGTACACAAATGGGGTACAACTTTTCGTCTCTATGGTTGTGCACAATGTAGAGTCACACCATTCATATAATCATACATGTACATGGGGTAATGATACCTGTCTCAGTCCACCATCTTCCTTCCCCCTGCCCCCTCCCCTTCCCTTATTTCCTTCTATACAATCCAATGTTCCTCCATTCTTCCCTTACCCCCAGCTCCCCACCCCCGTAATAGCCAGGACCTGTGAGCCCAGTTCTTAATGCCAGAGAAATCTGTGCTCTTAATTAATAGATCATGCTTCCTTCTGATGGAAGGGTAGACAGGCTTCACCACTTTCCAGCCCCTTAGCTCAGGGCAAAGGTGACCTATAGTTTACTTATGGGAATAAGGATAATCATACACTATTATTATTGCAATATTGTAAGGAAAATCGCATCCTGTCCACAATGTACCAGAGTATGTGGCTCTGTCTTCTGAAACCCTGGAATCTACAAATGAAACTTATATATTCACATTTACTTTTTGAACCCTGAGGTGTCAGTAACAGGCACAGTCCCCAGACACTGCCTGTCCCCCGCTCTACAGTCCACAGAAGACCTGAGGTCCGGGCCTCTGGCAATACTTTCACTTAACCTGAGGACGATGGAATGAGATCACAGGGCTTGCCAAGATCCACCCTTGCAAACGCCCAAGGACAATCAATCTTTGTCAGGAAAGGAAAATAATCTTATTGCTTCACCCCTTCAGCACCAGTTTAAGCAAAAGCCCTCTTTCATGAAATAAAAGCAGTGATCTGACAAAAAAAGAATTTTTTAAACCAAGCAGTGAATGCCGCACGCCAGGCGCCGGGCTCAGCGCTCACGCCCATCTTTTTGTCTAAAGCTGTGGTTTGAAAGTCATCTGATATCCAGGTGGTGCCTCCATCTTCCCTGATGTCTGTCACCCTGTCTGGCTCCTTTTGGGGGCTGCCAGCTCACTCTGCCCACCCTTCCTATGTGGGCTCAGGTAAGAGGCTCTGGGAACTGGCAAATCGTGAACACCTGTTTGCAAGAACACTTTGTGTTAGATCCACTGGGGAATGTCTAATTCAGATCTACCACACCTGCAGGGTTGGCCGGTGGGGGTCCTCTCTGCATGTGAACCTTCCATGGACAAAGGTATCTTCACCAACTGTCAAAGAGTTTTCTTTCCAGGAGTGTCCCTGCTCAGGCGGGGTAAGTCCTGGTGCAGGCTCTGTCTTCGAGTTCTCTTCCTGAAGCCCTGCCTCCTCTCCCTCTGACCCGACCTGCATGGGGGCAGGGGGTGCCTTCCCTTCTACAATTTGATTTGATTTTGTGCCTACAAAACAGCATCAATTGAGCATCTACTACATTCCAAACATTATTATAGGCTTTAGACAGAAAGACAAATGCCATACTTCTGCCCTCCAGGTAAAAATCCCAGGCATTGGGGTTAGTCTGAGTTGAGAGTGAATCCTGCTTACCAAATGTGTGATCATCTTAGCAAGGCCCTGAGCAACTTCGCAGGACCCTGTCTCAGGATAAAAAGGGTTGGGGACGTGGCTCAATTGTTACCCACCTCTGCATCCCTAGTACCAAAAAAAAAAAAAAAAAAAAAAAGGAATTGAGACCTTGCATCAGTTACTAGACACCTCTGAGCCCCCAGTTTCCTTGTCTGTAAAATGGGCTGAACAAGAATTTCTATTTCAAAGGATTGAAGTGATTTCTACATAAAAAAATAAACAAAGTTCTCATGGCAATGCCTGACATAAGTTGGCACTTTGGAGATGATATTTAATAGATGTTCAGACATTCGAATGTACTGCTGCATTTTCTTGGATCGTTCCTAACCACTTAGTTAACACACATGTGTTTTAATTCCTGGGTCAAGCATCACTGCTCAGGGAAGACCCCTCCCCAGAGCAAGGTGTTCCCTCATTTCATGAGTGAGCTGCTTACCCCCCTTGACATCAATGACACAAACGCAGGGAGTGAACCAGGACCTCACACGTGCCCAGCAGGCGCTCTCCCATCAAGCTGCGCCCTGCCACCACCCCATTAGACTGCAGGTTCTGCGAGGACCAGGATCTTGTTTCCTGCCCATTCTGTCTCTTGAACCACAACAGTTTCTAGAACCAAGTAGGCCCTCCAGGAAGTGTGTGAATGAATAAAGAAACAAATGAATGAACACATAATGTGTAATGTTACACATATGCTAGTACCGCTAGGGATTTATTCTGGAGGAAAAAACCCCAAAGCTGAGCATCTGAGAAGCCAGTTAGTATCTACTAAGGATCTAGAAGGGGACCTGGATCTGGAGGGGAAATTACTTGTCCTGGAAAGTTTGAGGCAATGTGGAAGAGCAAAAAGAGCTCACAGCTCTCCAGAGTGGCAGCGTAAGCCGTGGCCCACCTTTGGACCCCACTGGCATTATTACTGATGTGAACGCTTCACACGCATCACTCACTCGGCCTTTGTGCAGCACAGTGAGTGGGACCAGCAGAGGGCTAAGTAACCTGCCCTAGATGAGTGTGAGGGATCATGCTCACTCTGGGGTCCCGTTGCTGGGACTTGGTCTGCTTCTCCAGGACCTCGATTCTGAGTTTTGCCTCCTTGAGCTCATCTCCTGACTCCCAGATGGCCATCGGGAACCACAGCCTTCATCTCTTATTTCCCAAACCCTTGTCATGCCAGCTGTCCAAGGTCCACGAGGGTATTGCTACTGAAGCGCTTGACCTGGAATATTCCTCTTCTCTTGCCACCCGCTGGTCCTGGGGACCACCAGAAACACCCTCCTTTCACCCAAAGCCCTTTCTAACCTGAACAGTTGTCCCAAGTGCTGGGGGAGTCAGCTGTTATCTTCTGGGTCATTTAAGGTAAACATCCATTGGATTCAGTCATCTCCTGAATAACGTCTCAGCAAAGTGATTTTCTGGCCTCTATTTGTATCCTGCCAGCGATGGATAATTCATCAACCCCAAGATAGCACATTCCATTATTGCCTGAGAAGGATCTTTCTTTATCAGAGTTGAAACTTAACACCCTATAATTTCTCCTCATTGGCAGTGGTATATCAAGTGGTGGAGGGGCCGTGGAAGTTGTCTGTCCCAGAAGGAGGGAATGTTTAATCACCAGAGTTGTTTAGAACTTCCAGTGCGCCATGCTAATAAAAGCACACGTCCTGTGAGCTTTATCGTGGTTTTTAAATTCTCCATGGAGAGTGCTCCTCTTCATTGCCTGTCCTGGGGAGGACCTCTCTCACGAGTCCTGCCTTCCAGGGCCACACAGGGTGTCTGCTTCCCTGTCCTCATGACAGCTCTTTCCAGGTAGAAGGCAGCTGGGCGCCCACCTCCAAATCCTTCTACCTGGTTCCTCCGTAAATGCCTTCGTCATCCTGCTTAGCCTTCCCTAAAGAAATGTGTTCTAATTGACAACAACTGTGTCGCTTGCAGTGCTTCAAGTTTCCTGTCACGGAAAATCAACTCAAAAGGACTTAAACAGTAAAGGGATTCACTGGGGCTGGGCAGCTTCCGGCAAGACTTTGATGCGGGATGGCGTTAGGATGCTTTTCCATCTCTTGGTGATTTTCTTAGCCCTTCTTTCGGCTTCCTCAGAATGATCTCCTTTTGGGTAGCAAGATGGCGGCCAGAATGCCAAGAGCTTTTTGCTTTTTATTCTCCTCTTTGAGGAGAGGGTATGTGTCCCTCAACCAAGGAACAACAACAGTAAAAATAAAATCCTGGGCCTCTCCCTGGTTGATAGGTGTTAGGCCACAAGCTCAAATTCTCCACCTTCCCCCGCTTCATGACTGCCACCAAAGGATGCTGGGAGGTGTGTGCATTTGCTAGAGTTGCCATAACAAAGCACCAGAACTGGATGGCTTAATCGACAGAAATAGATTGCCTCTCAGTTCTGGAGGCTGGAAATCCGAAATCAAGGGGGCCTGAACCCAGCTTCCTGGGGTGGTTTGACTCTATGAAGAAGGTTGAGTAGATTTGGTTCAAACTGTGGAGGAATCAGTGTCCTTGACTTTTCATCTACTTAGTGACCCACCTCCAGACCAGGTCATGCCAGTGCCAGGGACAACAAGGCAAGCACTGCCACCTCTTCAGCATCAGCTTAACATGAGGGCAGGGACGAGGCCCCACGTTGCAATCAGCCAAGAGGGAGGCAAGCATCAGCATCACCACCGCCCTGTTAGTGAGACGCACGTGCATCTCGAGCCTGAGAGTTTGGGGTAAGGCAGGGTCTGGCCGATTGCCCTGCCACAGAGGTGACCCATCCATCTATTCCTGGCCTCACTTCCAAGTCCTTGCTGTGAGCAGTGCTCCATACTGTCTGATAGGAATCCCTCTAACCTACGTCCTTCACTGCCTAGCACTGGAGCCCTGGAGTGCATGCCCCGCCACCCGCCAGGGCACAGGTCAGATGTCAGCCCAGTGGAGACTTCCTGGGCCGTTCAGCTGGTTGAAGCACCTCTGTCCTTCTACAGAGACCTGTATGCATGAAGCAGCTTGGTTTTAGAACTTATCCCACCCTGCCAGTCTTTTACTTCAAAGAGTGACTTCCACCCCCTCTTGCCTAGGAGTGTCTTTTAGTTCAGTTCAGGGTGTGTGTGTGTGTGTGTGTGTGTGTGATCACGGTGGCTCTGGGTCTAGCACAGAGCCTGGCATGTGGTAGGTCTTGGTGAGGGTCGTAAAAGGACAGATGTCCTGCCCAGAGAAGCTCAGAGGCTCTGAGCAGAGACTGGAGAACTGGACGGTCACAGAGTGACAGGCGTTGTGACGGGAGGAGGAGGATGCTGGGCGGACAGCTAATCCCACCGCAGTGGTCAGAGAGGACACCTGGCTTGAGTTCCAGAGGATGAGAAAGAGCTCATCAAGCAAGAAAGCAGTGGAGGCCGGGAGGCAGACAGGGTGGGCAGGCAGGAACAAGCTCCCGGGTCATCGATGGCCTAGGACGCAGTGAAGAGAGCAGGCTCTGCCACCAGAGCTTCAGTTGCTTCCTATAAAATGGGGACCTAGTGGCTGAAAGCATTGCATGTGATGACCCTTGTTAAGTGCTCCTCAGTGTCTGGCACATCGGTGCACTCGAGAAAAATGCTGGATGATATTTTCACTGCTAGAAACATCAGGAAGGATATCAGGAGATGGGACTGAAGAGACAGATAGGAGCCAGCCAGGCCAAAGATGGGGCAGAGCCACCAGAGGTGGCAGTGTGGCTAGATTACATCTTATATTGCTTGGGGATTTCTGCAGAAGCTGTGGTGTCCCAGGTAGCCACAAATGGGTCAGGAGGAGTGGAGACCCTGCATGGATGCCGAGTCTCCTGTAATGTCCAGTCACATGTCAGAGAGGTGGGGGCCAACAGCCTCCCTCGCACATCGAGGGCGGGAGTGTGAATCCGCACAACCACTTGGACAATCAGTCTGCTGTCATCTCGTCAAATTGAACGTCCACAAACTCTACGACTCCTACTCCTTGGGACACCTCACTGATAAATAACTCATTTATTCACTCATTTAACCCATATTTAGCATCTGTCATTTGTCAAGCCCATGACAATATCTAGGGACAGATATGAATAAGACACAGCCCCTGCCTTCCTGTGACTCAGAGTCTAGTGGGGACACTGACACCCCCGTGCATGGGTGGCACACAGCCACAGGTCCATCGGTAGGAAACATCACAGATGCAAAAGAGCTGGTGAGCTCTGTCATTGTCACGGGTCTGCATTTCTTGGGGCAGGAGCGAGGAGCCTGAACGCAGAGTAGACGGATGTCAGCTAACCCAGCCTCCATTGCTTGGGAACTGGGTGAACCCCTGCAGGTTGCTTCATCTTTACGGGCCTCAATTTCTTCATGTTAAAAAGAGACAGATAAGGCCGGGCGTGGTGGTGCACGCCTGTAATCCAAGCGACTTGGGAGGCTGAGACAGGAGGATCGCGAGTTCAAAGCCAGCCTCAGCAACTTAGCGAGGCCCTAAGCAACTCAGTGAGACCCTGTCTCTAAATAAAATCAAAATAGGGCTGGGGATGTGGTTCAGTGGCCGAGTGTCCCTGAGTTCAATCCTGGTTCAAAAAAATAAAAATAAAAAGAGACAGATAAAATCTGACATGTGCCACATAGAAAACTGGAAAGTGCTTGCCCACGCTTGTGATTGTTCCTGGGCTGACAATCTGGGGCTCCAAGAGGAAGTGACCCTGGGCTCCAGTGACTAAAGGGAAGACAGGGTGGCAGCCAGGCCAGGGAAGGTGAGAAGTCAGCCACACGAGAGCCAGGGCAGCACACTAAGGGGACCTGGCCCGGAGGACGTTCCACACTGAAGATCATAGGCCAGCCACTCACTGAGTCCTGCGTCCTAAGTGCTTGACGCACGGTCATCATGAACACCTCCCGGCAGCTCTCAGAGGCACTGGGAGTGTCGTCCTGCTAGGCAGATAAGAAGCATGAGCCACAAAAGACCACACACTTTGCCAAGGACATGCATCCTGTGAGTGTACAAGCAGGGACTTGGACTCAGGTCACCTGGTCCCAGAGCTGGGCTGGAGCCCTCTGTCCTGTGATGCTCCAGGGAATGAGGCCACAGAGAGGGGGCCACAGGGTGGTGGCAGGACAGAGCCCAAGGGCCTCAGTCTTCACCTGGTGCTGAGGGGCCAGCGAAGTTGAGGTCTGAGCAGGAAAGGGAGAAAACTCTAGCAGGGATTGAGAAACACAGAAAGGTCTGGAAGCTCAGCCTCGCCTGCATCAGAGCCCCAAGGTTGAGGCCATTTGGAAGGGTGCTGGTCAGAACCGACATCATCAATGATGCTTCCTGGTGCCAGGCCCCATGCTCAAGGCTTGGCCTGTGCTTCCTGCTCACCCTGCAGGGCAGTCCTGGGAGGGGTGTCCCCACTGTCGAGTGGAGAAGCGGGTTGGTAGGTGGAGTGACTTGCCCGTGGGTTGCAGAGGTGGAAAAGGAGCAGATGTGACCGTGGTTTGGTCTGAGGCTGCCTGGCCCAGATCCCCGTGGCTCCTGGTTACTGTTCTGAGCACCCAGCCCTAGCTTCTGTCTTCTCTCGCTGATGATGGCCTGCCCCTGTGGCCATCCTCCAAGCCCTGCCCGTGGGACAGGAGGGCTGCTTCTGGGACCCCAACAGAGGATGCCTCAGCCTCTTAACCACCCTCATCTTCTGCTCACCTCCCCGCCCATAGGAGTCTCTCCTCACCCCCAGGAGCGGAGACCAGTTGCCATCCCCACCATCTCCCTCTGCCCGGATGCTCTGGAGGGAGCCCTTCCCTTCTTCAGAAGCCTGGGTCATGCTCCTGGTCAGAGCCCCACCTCCAGGTGGCTTTGGGCTGAGCAGGCTGGGCCAGACCCGGCAGTTCCCAGACTCCCGCAGGCCCAGACACGGCCCACCTCCCAGGGCGTGGGGCTGTGAAGTCAGGCCCTGGTGGCCCTGTTCAGACTTGCAGGTGGTGCTGAGCCAGAGGTGCTCAGCCCTGGGTGTCTGGGTCTCCAGAACCAGACAGACCACTCCTCTAGGCCATGTGCCAAACCAACAAATAAGGCCCTGCCCGGAGGAGTGGCTCCCGGCTGCCAACGTTCCTGAGGAAGGGGCAGCATGGAGCCAGGCAGAGCCACCTGCTATGCATCTGCAGACTTCCTCCCAGCGTTTGGCCACAGCTCACAGGAGAGATGCCGAGAGCCCAGTGGTCCCTTTCAGGTGGCTGACCCAGTGGTTCCTGGTCTGGGTCCATGTGGACTCAAGATTCAAGGCTCACGTGGTATGGCCGGCCATGGCCACGTGTGTCACGGGTAGGCCCCATGCGGCTTCCTGACTGGTCTACTTTCAACTCCCTGGGAACTGCAGTGCGGTCAGGATGGCTCCCGTGGACCTGCGTCCTCCCCTACAGGCCAGCCTCTCTCTCGACCTCCCTCCATTTTCTACAGCCTCCGCAACCTCTCTCCATGCCCACCTGTCTTTTTCTCTGCCCTTTCCTCCCTCTTTCCCAAAACCTCCCCTCACCCAAATGCCAGAGCCCTTCTGACTGCCCAGTCTCCGCCCTCTTTCCAGGTTGCCTGGTTTCATCTGCTCATGGCGTAGGGCTCCACCCAGGTCGCAGCTCCCCGGGGAGGCTTTTCTGGTCTTTCCCCACCTCCTGGGTGGGTGGGTGCCCTCTGGGCTCCCGCATCGCCGGGCGTTTCTCTGTCCCACTAGTGCGCGCTGGCCTCTGCGCCGGCTCAGACCTTACACGCCACCGTCGTGTTTCATCCCTGACACTCTAAGACTGTCACCGTAGCTTGGAGGTGACAGGTGCTCATTAAACATTGGTTGAATAAACACCCACCTTACAAAAGTGTTTAAAGATTAAACAAGATAGCAGACGCGAGAACAAACTCTCAATGGTAGTCACGTTCACTGTTGTTTTCCACGGATATATGTATGAGTTTTAGATGAACTGACATAGCACACGTATTAACGTGATTATAATCATGATACGTGCTGACGCCGAGGCATTAGAGATCCATTTGAAGTGGAGTGTTGATAAAACAATCAGAAATAAACACGTATGTATATGTCGCTGTGTGTGCAAGTCACAGTTGTGCATATTCTCACCACTGATGGCAGGAGATTATTGAAACTCCTGGGCTGAGGGTGACAGTGTTCTGAATAACTTGTCCAGGAAGGCAGGGGTGCTGGCCTGGGGGTGAATACCCGCCTCCCCGGGGGCGTCCGGTGCCGGAGCCTTCTCAGTTCCAGAAGACCCTCACCACCGGCTCTTAGCGTCGCCACAGCTTTAATGGAAAGCCCCGGATGGTGGAAGGGCAAAGGCAACAGGTCCCAGGTGAGAGGGAGCAAGGACCTGTGCTCTCCCTCCTGGGAGCGGGGCGATGCCGAGGAGGGGCTGTGGGAGCAGCTGCTGAGCCCAAGCGCGCTGTCACACCTGTCAGAAGACGGCCTGCCAGGTTGGGCCACCACCTCCCTTAGTGTCTGACTGTATCTGGAAGTCAGTGTCTCTTTTCTTATCACATCAACACCGGAGGGCAGCCAGACCCAGCCTACAGTGACATGGCACATGGTCCCTCCCCAGCCAGCTCAGACCTGCTCTCCTTCAGCTACACAGATCATTTACTCTGCCCAGGATTGCTGGAAGCAGACTCTTCCCTCTCTCCTTCTTCCCTTCCTCCCTCCCTTCCTCCCTCCCTCCCTCCCTCCCTCACGTGGGAATGAGAATACAGTCTCCATCATTTTTCACATCTGCATAGTTTTCCAGTCCATATAACTCATTTTATCAGCCTGAAACTGGTGGGCATTTGCAACCAGTGTTTCAGTGGATAACCTTGGACCTGTGTCAACTTGTAGTCTTCAAGACTACTGCCAAATTGCCTGCCATAAGAATTGCACCAACTTATACTCTTGCCAAGTATGTACAAGGAGACTTATTTCTGAAAGTTTAAAATAAGAATAAGACTACCCTCAATGTCCATTTATTGGGCCTCCATAATGGACCAGGCCCTGGGCTGGGCACAGCGCAGTACTCCTGGTGTCTCTTCCAGAAGTTAAGAAGCTGATGAGCATCCATCTGGCAATCATGAGAATTCTAACAGCCAGCGGGCTTATTGGGCACATAATTATGTCCGGCACGTCATCTTGCTCAGCCCCCACACCAGCCCTTGACGTGAGCTCTGTTACTACCCTCCCTTCTCAGCTATGAGAAAATCAAAGGCTAAAGGAATAGAGCCATGGGCCAGGGTTGTGCCGAGTGCAGGCAGCGGCCCAGGGTTTCAACCATGTCAGGCTGACTGCACCGCCCAGGCCCTTCCCAGTACTACAGTGAGGTTGCAGCTTAGAAGTTTCCAGAACATCAGACCTTGGCAGTCACGTGTAAACACCTCAATTTGCAGGTGAGGAAACCGAGGCCCAGAGAAGAAGGGAGGGGCCTGTTCAGTGGCTGCCATGGTCCAGGTTCCTTTCTCTGGTCTCCCAGACAGTGCCTCTGTGACATCTAGGACCTGTGACAGCCTCAGATGTGTGGATGGCAGGTCCAGCTGCAGACTTGGCCGTGCCCAGCAGTGAGGTAGCAGTGGAGGGGGCTGGCCAATACCCGAATCAGTGGGCAGGACCAGAGTCTGGCCAGGAGCCCTACAGCCCACCTGCTGCTTCTGGCGGAGGAGTGAGAGCCGGCTTCCTGGTCAGCTCTCCTGCACACCTGCTACCATGTGTGACGATGACAGCCAGGGCCACTGTGTGTCCAGCACCACTGGGTACCAGGCACCATAATTAAGCACTTGGCTTCACTCGGTCCTTACACTAGCTCACAGCTCAGAGAGGTGAAATGACCATAGCCAGAGGCAGAGCTGGGATCTGAACTCAGATACTTTTTATCTTAAAACCCATGATATTTTTTGGTCCTGGGGGATTGAACTCAGGAGAACATTACCACTGAGCTCCATCCCTAGCCCTTTGACTTTGTATTTATTTTTTTAATTCTTAAATTTTTTTCCTTTTGAAGAAGAAAGTGAGGAAGGAAGGAAGGAAGGAAGGAAGGAAGGAAGGAAGGAAGGACGGACTGAGTCAGGGAGGGAGGGAGGGAGGGAGGGAGGCAGGGAGAGGGACAAGGCTATATAAACACAGTCAGTCCCCCACCATAAGCAAGGGGGGTGGGGAGAAAGACTACAAAAAATTCAGCAAAGCAAAAGCAAAGGGAAGCAGCAATGGAGAGGGAGGGAGGGAGAGAGAGAAAGAAAAAGAGAGAGAAAGAGACAGAGAGAAAGAAAAAGAGCCTTTTATTTTTTATTTTGAGGCAGAGTCTTGCTAAGATGCCCAGGCTGGTCTTGAACTTGCGATCCTCCTGCCTCAGCCTCCCGAGTCACTGGGATTACAGGTGTGTGCCACCGTGCCCTATAGCTCGTGTTTTTAGAGACAGTTTTGCACAATGGCTGGGAAGCCTTCTTTGGCATCTCACACACTGACTCCCCCACTTATTATTTGATGAACCAGGAAAAATTATTTAATGTCTCTGAACCTCAGTAAAAAGGGAATTCTTAATAAATATCTATTAGTCACAGAGATATTTACACTCAGGTTCGCGGCAGCATCATTCACAAGAGCCAGGCAATGGGAGCAAGCCGAGGGTCTCCCGCAGCGGAATGGATGAAGGATGGCGGCCTGCCCACACCTAGGAGTGTCATTAGCCAGAAGAGAAGGGAACTGGGGCTAAGCCACAGCACGGATGAACCTGGGGGACGCCAGGCCACGTGAAGTCAGCCAGTCACAGAGTGACAGGTACACCTGAGTCCACTCACGAGGCAGAGCGGTCAGCTCCACAGAGACGGTGGGACAGGGTCTCCAGGAGTGGGTGTCACCTAATGCCTGCGGGGTCTGGGCTCAGAGAGCTGCACAGAGCTCTGTGGGTGTTTGCCATGACAATCGCGTGACCTGGTGAGTGTACTGGACACCACAGGATCTGGAAATGATTATCGGGGTAAAATTTATATTATGTATGTTGCCAAAATGATTTTTGGTGGGGTTACCAGGGATTGAACTCAGGGACCCTTGACCACTGAGCCACATCCCCAGCCCATCTTGTATTTTATTTAGAGACAGGGTCTCGCTGAGTTGCCTAGAGCCTTCTTTTGCTGAGGCTGACTTGGAACTCATCATCCTCCTGTCTCAGCCTCCTGAGCCACTGGGTTATAGGTGTGCGCCACCACACTTGACTGCCAAAATTGTTTTAAAAAGAAAAGCTACCGCCTGTTTTGAGGACCTGTGACAATGACAGTGGTCACGTTCACCAGGGCTTAGCATGGGCCTGGCTTGAGGAAGAACATGGTCAGCAGAAGCACTGCTTCTTCCTCCCACTGGTCCCTGCCATGCCCTGCTGCTGGCACCTGGGGACTGTCTCCCTGTCTACCCAGGGTAGCCCTGCTGCTTGGCTCGCTTTGCGGGGTGGCTGTCAGCAACTGATGAGATCCTCTGTGTGTGTGTGTGTGTGTGTGTGTGTGTGTGTGTGTGTGTGTGAGAAATGCTTATAAACTGTTAAAAAAAGAGCAGAGGAATGATCGATCAAGGTGTTACTGGCACATTTCTCAGCGAGCTGAGCTTCGTGCCCATCGTCTCTTTACACTTTGTATTTATCCCGTCATTGTGCCTGTCGCCTGCACAAGGGTGTCTGCTTCAGGCCTCTCTCCCCCTCCCCTGCCTGTGGATCCCCGCGCTGCTCTCCTCCTCATTCCCACACTCCCGCACCTGCACCCGCCCAGCCCAGCCGAGTGTCATCAATTCTTGCTGCCATCTGCTCGGTCTGGAAGCCATGAAGCAAGCCTCCGGGTGATTTGAGTCAGGAGACCTCCTTCTCGGGAAGGCAAGAGGCTCCAGGGAGGGGGTCCCCTCCCAGGGCGATTTACCCAGCAAGCCTGTAACTGCCCCGCCCTGCACAAACACAGGCTCTGCAGATGAGTGGGCACGTCCCTCTGGGGAAGGGCAGGAGGATAGCTTGGGGAGAGAAGGGGGCTCTTGAGGACCTCCCAGGAGAAGGGGCTGCAGGACGCAGGCTGCCTTGTGAACGGTGGTTTTCCTTATTCGGTTTGGGCTCCGTGGAGCGTTTCTCAGGCTCACCTGGGGGATCTGATTCTGGAGTCTGAGCTCCAAAGACGCAGTGAAGTCCCTGCTCCAGGGCAGGGTTGGCCGCTCACAGGCTGCCAGCCCTGTGTTCATTGTGGACAGGGAGACCCCGAGGGGCGAGGTGACCTGCTCGGCCTCAAAGGGAAAGTGTCCAAACTGGAACCACAGCTCGCAGTTCCTGGTGGGGGATCCCAGAGCCCCGGGGTTAGCCCCAGGAGCAAAGGAGGCTTCTCCAGAGCGGGCAGGCCGTTTTCACAGTAAAGTGCCAAGGGAATCCGCCCAAGAGCCCACATGCCTTTCGTGGCAGCTGGAGCAGCTCACTTTTGGACTAAGCTCGCCCTTCAAACTCCAGACCAGAAATAGCACTTTGTCATCCTTCTTCCTTTTGACTCACGATAATTCCTCAGCGCGCTCTGCAGAAGGGAGTGTCCGGAGGCCGCAGAGAAGAGGAGGAGAAGACGTGAGGCAGCCCGAGGGGCTCCCTGCCTACAGCTGCCCAGGGACAAGCTCACTCAGACCGCCCGGGACTAAGGGGCTTTCTCCTCCTGGGAGGAAGAAAAGGGCCACACATTGGTTCCACCCAGGTGTACAGTTGGCCAGCGGGTTCAGTGTGTCTCCATGGCTGCATCCTATTTCTTCTAAACCAGAGCTTGGTGGCAGTCATGGGGTGAGGGTTGGTGTTTTGGATGGAAACGCTGAGACCAGGCCTGGAGAATCGGGGGTTTGTTTGAGGGCATATGGAGAACCCCAAAATCAAACTCAAGGGGCCTCAGGCAGAGTTGGGCTTCTCCCTGCCTCAGGAAGGGAAGCCTGCAGCCCCAGGGTCAAGGGACACACCCAGAGCAGCTCTGGTCAGGCTCTCCTGGCAGCATGTGGTGCCAGGCGGCGCCCACGCCTCTTGCATGATGAAAGCTGACAGGAGAGCTGCCCATCCTCAGGCGGGGCAGGGCCTCCAGTGCGGTTCAGGGGCACTGGGAGGTCTTCCTTCTAAAAATACCTCCCTCGCCTTCCTGCTGTGGAAGCTGAAGTCATCACAGGAAGACTTACTCCCTCCGCTTGAGGCATGACGGTCCTGGGGAGGGACGGGCACATTAAACGCCACCGTGTGCAGTTCAGCCTGAGGCATTGCCCCCGTGAACCCCTCCTTGGCATCTGTTCATGAATCTGTCTAAATCCCAAGGGGGAATTTAACATCGTACACATATTTTTCTCTGATCTGTCGGCTAAGGGAACCAGATCTTGTTCTGGCAAATCCAGAGAGCAGCTAGAAAGAACTTGAACTCTACCTTGGACGGTCCACCTTCTGCTCAAACACTCTGATGGCTTCCCATTGCACTTGAGATGGAACTCAAGCTCAGGACCTTCCCAGGCCCCTCGCTCCACGCCACTCACCACCCTGCCCTCGACTGGACCACCTACCCACACAAAGGCACCATGCTCCTTCCTGCGTGGGGACTTCCTGGGAGCTGCCCATTCTGCTGGGAGACCATGGCCTCCGCTCCTGGTCCTCCCATCCTTCAGGCCTTGGCTTGAAATGCCTCCACTCAGTGGCCTCCCTCACCATGCCACCCAAGGAAGGTGTTCTCCTGTCCTTCAAGACACTCGTCCTTCTTCTTCTCACAATTTGAATGATGACCTCATTTTTCACAAAGTCTGTGCTTAGGGGTTTGCCTACTCCCCAAACTTTATGGGTAACTCCAAAATCCAAACTTGAGATCACTGAGGGCATGCACAGAGCTGCGGAAGCTGAGTCACCCACTCACACTCCGACCCAGACCCCACGGGCCACCCCTACCATGGGTTCCTGTCTCCGTCCTCTTAAGTTTCCTTTCACAGCTAATTCAGAGCCAGGTTTTGCACATTTCTGTGCTCTTTGTTGGCGGTTCCATTGACTATTTCAAATAGTCCCCAAGTAGCAGTGTCCCTACTGCACTTCATGAGGGCCACGCTGTGCGACAGAGGAAACACGTGTGTTGGGTAGGATTCATTCATGCGCGAGTCTCGTTGCTGTCGGCCAGGAGTTCAATCGATGGATCAACACTAAATGTTAAGGAAGGTGATTTTAAATGGAACACAGGTGACACAAGGCTACGTATCGATTGGACGATAAACAGAGGCTCACGGGCACCTAAACCTGCGTCTCCCCCGCAGCAGTGGCTCGGCATTCGCTAATTCAGTGCCTCAGGTGACTTTGTAGGCTATCACTACTGCGGATATTGAGAATAATCTGTATTTTTACTTATTCTTTTTTCAAGGGCTTTCATAATAAATACTAGAGACTGGGTGGCTTAAATCAAAAGAAATGCCCTCCCTTGGAGTTCTAGAGCCTGCAAGTCTGAAACCAAGGTGTCCGCAGGGACAGGCTTCCTCCCGAGGCCCTGAAGCAGAACCTGCCTGCATCCCCCTGGCTTCTGCGACACTCTCGGCCCCTTGGCGTGCAGCTGCTTCTCTGCCTGGCCATCACGTGGCGTCCTTCCTGTGTCTATTTCCGTCTCTTCTCTTCTTGTGAGGATATCATTCAGATTAGACTTGAGGCCCAAACTCCTCCATGCCTTACGGCCTCATCTCAAATCTGCACATCTGCACAGACCCCACTTCCAAATGGGATCGTATTCTGAAGTCCCTGGAGAACTTGAATTGGGGGGAGGGAGCATTCAACCCTGTCACATGCATGCACACACACGTTATTTAATTAATAATATCTTTCTCGTCCACCAGGCTGAGAGGTCCCTGGAGCGGGAACAGAGGTTGTCTTATTCATCTTTTTGTCCACAATTCAACACACAGCCTGACACCTGCAGGAGCTTAGTCAGTGTTTACTAGGAGGAATGGAGGAAGGAATGCATGAAGTTTGAAACTTAGGATGTTGGAGGTCTTGGAGCCATAGGGGTCAAACCTCCTGGTGTTCTTGGCTCCTGGACGTCCTTCGTCTATCAGGTCAGACAAGAAGGAGGTCAAGTAGGTAGACTCCATCCTCAGCCCCCTTCCCCATGGCACTCCAACCAATTTCCCTGCTTCTGTTTTATATATTCTGCTTCTATATAATTTTGTTTTTGTAAAAGTGCTCTAATGGGGTTTCTCAGTGTGGAAGCCACTGAGCTTAGCTGTCCATTTTATAGGTGAAGAAACAAGTCCCGGCCACGACGGGGTGTGCCCTGGTCCCCAGCTGTCCTGACAGAGGCAGGCCCCAGACCTGAGTCTATGATTCCAGCAACTTTGCCTCCCGCCTGCTCTCCTGCCAAGACACACAATGGGAGTGCTCTGGAATGTGCCCTCCCCGAGACCCTGGCTTTCCATCCAGAGCAACTTCTGAGAGAAGGAATCGGAGCCCAAGGCATGTGCCCCCTCCCTGGTTCGAAAGGCCCTTTGTGCCAAGTTCTGTGGACATTCCTCAGGCCCGTTTTAGGCAAGTCCATCTGAGGACAGGCCACCATACTCAGTCTCAGTCTGAGCTGAGCAGTTTGGGCCTTTCTGCTTTTAAATATAGCCTTTGCTTTCTTGAAGCCAGAGCCCAGCAAGGAGGCTACACTGGGGAGGCCTCGGGGCAAAAGGGGTGGGGTGGGTGCGCCACCAGAGCAAAGGGGTCTGTTTTGCAGACCTGGTTGGAGAAGAAAACTGTGCTGCTGATTATCTCCGAGGCCAGCTGCAGAAACAAACGCCTCAGCCGGCAGCAGATTATAAATAGCCCAGAATCCACTCCCTGCCACTGGAAAACAAGGATTTTTTTCTGCTAGAAGGATAGGGCTTTACAACTCTCCAGAGCCCACTCCTGAACCCCGCCCCCAAAGAGCTGTGATTCAAATCCTAGCACCATTACTGGGCCCGAGGCTCACACAGCCCCATACACATGATTAATTCATTGCCAAGTTCAGAAAAGGGAGGCATTCCTTTGGAGGTCATGGCCTTCACTTTGGCACATACACGCTGACCCGTGAGACCAGATGGGCAGTTTCACTGCAAGCGCATTCCTGGGTTTCATCTAGTCCCCCTCTGTTCCTGTGCGCATTGGGGGCTGGAGATGGGCAGGTGGCCCCCGACCTGGCGGGCAGGTGGCCCCCGACCTGGCGGGCAGGAGGGGCAGACACCTGGAGAAGAACTGCTTGGAACTGGGCTGTTTGCTGAGATGCTCTGGAATGGAAAGGCCAGAGATGGCCGAGGTGGCAGAGAGCTTCATTTACATTTAAGTTCTTCTCTCTGGAGGAAATCAGCCTCTATCTTAAGGAAATTATGACTCTCGATACTAATATCCTAGCTGTCCTGAAACCGTTAGCCCCTCTCTGGACCTTAAGTTTGAAGGACAGGTCCTAAAGTACAAAGCACTCTTCACATCCTGCTCACATCTGACCTTTACAACAACTGTTTTGTTTGTTTTGCTTTTTTCTAGAATCAAAAATAAGCCTACTTGTTGTAGAAAAGTCCAAAACTAGCCAGGTGCACACCTGTGATCCCAACAGCTCGGGAGGCTGAGGCAGGAGGATCGCAAGTTCAAAGCCATCCTCAGCAAAAGCGAGGTGCTAAGCAACTCAGTGATTCCT
Organism: Glaucomys volans; assembly: GCA_020662805.1. Taxonomy (NCBI): domain Eukaryota; kingdom Metazoa; phylum Chordata; class Mammalia; order Rodentia; family Sciuridae; genus Glaucomys; species Glaucomys volans. The sequence continues at coordinate 608,786 of JAJEJO010000182.1, forward strand.
GTCTCTAAAGAAGATATTAAAAAGGTCTGGAGATGTGGCTTGTGGTTAAGGGCCCCTGGGTTCAATACCCAGTACCAAAAAAAGAAAAAGAAAAAGTTTGAAACTTTCAGAAAATCATTAAGAAGAAAAGAATCCCACCCAAATCCCAACCACTAAGGCAGTGAAGGCCCCTCACCCCCATGACTCTGCAAGGCTGGGGACTAACAGTGCCCAGGAGAGCACGGCCTGGGGGTCACCAGGACAAGGGTCTGCCAAGCCAGGGCGCAGGATCTGAGGGCAGCCGGGAGGAGGCTCTGGGACCTTCCTGGAGGAAGGTGCCCCAGGGCGCAAAGAGAGGGCAGGGAGGAAGAGGGAGGGGACAGGGGAAGTGCGCCCGCAAGGAGGAGACTTTGTCATGGGACACCCCTTGGTTGCGTCATGGTTGTCACCTTGGGTACTGGGCTCCCAAAGCCTCTCCTGGAGAAGGGGGAGGAAATGGGCTGCGTGGAGGTCAGAGGCTGAGGGAGTCGGTGGAAGGGAGGGGGAGGCGCAGGGCTGCCCTGCTTCCCAGGCGCTGCCTGCTTGCGCCTCGGTATTCTCACCTGGAAAACGGACCCAGTGCCACCCAGCAGGCTCGCCCTGCGGCCTCCTGAATCTGCTCACTCCGCTCAGGCACGTTTCTTCCTTTCTTGTCCAAAAGCTGAGAGCCGAGCCACGTGAGCTGTTTGATTTTTGGAGGTCAGCAAATATTGACAGGGGAGTGGACAAACTCACAGGCCCGAGCGGCCCTTGCCATCTTCCAGGCGCTCAGAAAGCGGGGTGAGCGGACGGGGTGTGGCTCGGTGGTGGCGCGCTGGCCCGGCACGTGTGAGGCCCTGGGTTCCGTCCTTAGCGCCACAGGCACTTACCTAGAATAAAGGTATGATGTCCATCCGCAGCTAAAGACCCTGGTGTGCGTGAACCCACCTGGAGGCTCCGAGCCGGTCTGGTCTTGTGTCCCTCCGCCTGGGACCCGCTGGTCTCCTCTGCCTGGTGAGGCGCACAGATCCTTCAGGTCTGCGGCCTAATGCCCAGGTGCTGCCCCCTCTCAGACCCTTTCACCCGGTGTGACCCAGATCAAGAGCTCTGCCGCCAGGTGGGCTGATTCCCTCCAGGCCTGCCACTCACCTCCCTGCTGGTCCCAGTCTCCTCACCTGAGAAATGGGAACAAAGTACCTTCCCTGGTGGGTTGCCGGGACAACCGGGTCTTTACATGCAGAGCCCATGGCGTGGAGCCTGTCACAGGGAAATGAGCCTCACTAAGCATCTGAACTGGCGCAGCGCAGGGGATGGGGGTGTGGGACAAAAGAATTAATGATGTGCATTCGTTACCAAAAGAGCAGGATGAAATATGATTCCGAAATGGCCTGGAATCAAAGACGCAGTGTAACCTACTGGATGCTGCTGTGATAAACAGGAGGAGGCCCTGGTGGGGGCATCCAGATTCCCAGGACACAGAGGAGGAGCAGAAAAAGGAGTGGTGGAGACCCATGTCCAGCACCTCCTGTGTGACTCTGGACAAGTTCTTCACCTCTCTGGGCTTAGCTTCATATTTAAAGATGAGAATAAAGAGCCCCCTCCTCAAGAGGCGTGGTGGGGATCTCATGGGGTAAGATGAGGGATGCTTGGGATCTCTCAGCTTGTGATCTCGCAGCTCTAGTTGCTCCGTTAAGCAGTGCCATCTGGGTGTCACCTGCAGCCCTGCACAGGGTGGCTCTGTGCCTGGCGAGGTGCCTTCGAGCTTTATGGGTTTCCTGGTTCTCCGAGCCCGTGTCAGGCTTGAGAGCAGAAGGCTGGGGCGTCCTCCTGTGCCAGCAGAGCCCGGCTGTGCGGACTCCAGGCCCCTGCCATGCGCCCATCTGCTGGGTCTGCCAAGGCCAGAGCAACGAGGTGGAAGCCGGGAAGGAGTCCCAGGGCCCGCGCTGGATGCCAGGCAGGGCACTGACTTTTTGCCTAAGGTGTCCCCGCAGGCGCCACTGGCCGGCTGCCTCCCCAGGCCTTCCCCCAGAGCAGCCATGGCCTCTGGCCTCTGTTGCCATGGAGACGGTGTCCCTCAGAGGCCTGGCCTTGTCTCCTGACTCCTAGTGTGCTGACCTCCTCCTCCTCCCCAGGACAACCCCCCCTTTGGCCCACCCATTGATTCGGTTAACAAACATGGTGCCACCTACACACCAGGCACAATTTTAGGTGCTCAGACACAGAGTCCCTGCCCTCCTGGAGATTACACTCTAGTGGGGAAGAGAGGTAATAGGAAAAAATAAATATGCACAACACGAAAAAATAGTGCAGGAGGTGGCCTTAGAGCAGAGGCCCTGGTGTAAGGAGGGAGAAGCCACATGGGATTTGGGGAAAGAGCCTTCTGAGCAGGGGGACAGTCAGTGTGAGGACCTGGCCCGCGAGGCCACGGCAGGGCTGTTCAAGGAGCACTAATGAGCCAGTAGGGCTGGGGCAGTGGCAATGAGGTTGGGGGGGTGTGGGGCATGGAGCCGGGAGGGTATGGCAGAGAGGCTGCAGTTTACTCAGGGGATGGGAAGGTGAGTCCCTGGAGGGGTCAAGCCAGGGAGGACATGGAGAAATGGTGGGGTGGGGTCGCACAGGTGGAAGTGAGGACTTAGTGGATGGTTAATGCCTCCTCCAGGTGAGGTGCAGGGTGCTGCTGGGAGCGATGACCTGGCTGGGTGGAGATTTGCTATGAGGCCACCATCCACAGAGCTGGCTGCCTAACAGCCGGTAGAGTAAGAAAGCGTGCTTCTCCAGGACGTCTCCTAAGACTTCCATGCTGAGCCAAATGGTGCTTTTTCCTGAGACAAGGAAGATAAGGAAGGAGAAGATAGATGGGTAAAATTCAGAGATCAGTTTAGGACATGCTAAATTTGAGATGTTAAGAGAAAATCCCACAGCCCACCCCATAAATATGTACAATTATTACATGGGTTTTTTTGGTTTTTTGTTTGGTTTTTGGTACTGGGGATTGAACCCAGGGGCACTCCACCACTGAGCCACATCCCCAGCCCTATTTTGTAGTTTATTTAGAGACAGTGTCTCACTGAGTTGCTTAGGGCCTCGCTCGCTAAGTTGCTGAGGCTGGCTTTGAACTCGCGATCCTCCTGCCTCAGCCTCCCAAGTGCTGGGATTACTGGCGTGCGCCACCACACCCGTCGAAAATGCAAAATTTGAGCTGCCCACGGAGTTCAAGGTGTCCTGAACCTGGAACTCAGGAGACAGGCTGAGGGGAGATGAGGAGCAGGGACACGGGTAGGACCCACAGCCTGAGGAGACTCTTGGTGAACAGATAGAGTGCTTGGCTCCTCGGGCACCCAGAATTTGAGAAGAGGAGTGAGGCAGAAAGAAGCCGAGACCAGCCCCACAGGAGGAAGGGAATGAGGGTCGTGTTACAGGAGCCGAATGAAGACCACTTACTAAGAATCAGTGCAGTAGGCAGAATAAAGTCCCCCCAGAATGTCACCTTTCAACTCCCCGCCCTGTGAAAATACTATCTTGCACAGCAAAGAGACACTGCAGATGTGATTACAACCGTAATCACAATCTCGAGGTTGGGGACCTCGAGAGGGGGAGATGGTTCTGGATTATCCGAGGAGGGCGGCTTGAGAGCAGAGGACTTCTCCCAGATGAGATCGGAGGGAGATGTGACCACAGGAAAATAGCCAGAGAAATGCAGCATTACTGGCTTTGAAGATGGAGGAAGGGGGCCACAAACCAAGGAATGTGGGAAGCCTCCAGAAGCCTCTAGAATTGGCAAAGGTGAAGAAATGGATTCCCCTCCAGAGCCCAGAGCAAACAGAGCCCTGTCTGTATTTTAACTTAGCGAGGCCCCTCCCTGACTTCCAAACATCAAACTGTAAAATAACAGATTGGGCCGTTTGAAGCCACCACTGACCTCTGGGTGATCTGCTGCAGCAGAGATGGACACGCAGCACAGGAGGAAGTGATCAGCTGGTCCAACCTCCCTCCTCGCCTGGGTAAAAGGGGCAAAAGTCCTCTGAAGTTTGGGCGAGGTAGAAATCTTCAGGGACCTTGACCTTACTCATTCAGTGGGGAGGAAGGCAGCCGGGAGGGGACAGGGGGACTGTGGGAGGGAAGGAGGTGAAGTCTGAATTGGGCCAGCCTTTGGAGGAGATGGGTTAGAAAGAAAGCTGAGAAGTAGGGCAGACAATGGTGAGGGCCAGGGGTCCTGCTCTTGTTTTGCATGATGGAGAGATTGCTGCGCACCTGCGTGCTAACAGCCCCGAGCCAGGAGTCCAGGTTCTCGCTGCAGGTCCTGCATCGGCCTGCTGCAGAGCTCCCTGCAGCCAGGAGCAGAGGTGAAGGGCCCTCGGAGACTGCCCTCACCCAGCCCTTCCTGGAACACGGGGCTCTCTCCCAAACCGCATGGACAGAAGGGCCTCACCTGGAGCCGCTCCTCTCTGTGCACTTGACCTGCAGCACCCATCCTTCCCGTCCCTGCATTCCAGGAGTTCACTGACCATGGGCGTGGTCCTCCATCATCCTGAGAACATCCCAATCATTCCCATTTTCCAAGGCAAGCAAGTTGAGGCCCAGGGACGTTCAACAAGTTGCCAAACTCACATGGCTGGTGAGTGGCAGGATCAGGACTCAAACACTGGAGCGCTGGCTCTCCAGGCCCCTCTCATAACCAGTACTCCACACCACCTGTGGCATGTACCAACCCAGGGACGGTCGCCTGCAGGGATGGTGCTGAAGAGCCGGGGAGGAAAACCGAGACCTCAGAAGCAAGAACACAGGCTGTGTGTTGGAGCAATGGAAGCCCTGCCAGAGCCTGGAAAACACCATGCAGGGGGCCAGGGTCCCCATCCACAGGGCCAGGTCCAGATTTGGTCACAGTGCTAGAATGGGGAACAGGTGCAGCATCCCAGCCCCACAGCTGACTCTGGTCTGTCCAAGTCCAAGGATTCAAGTTCACTTTAAAACACCAGTGGCCAGGCACAAGGCCTGGAGGGGGCTGGGGCAGTGTCAGAGAAGGGGCAGGGGCCAGGCCAGAGAGGGAGGCAGCATGTGACACCTGGGCAGTGGGCCTGGGCAGCATTCACTGCGGCCGTGGGGATGAGGGCTGCTCCCTTTGCCTGAGTGTGAGCTTGGGAAGAGAAAGGGTTCCAGGGCCAGCTGCCCTGCCTGCACAATGGGAGCGGCCAGGCCCGCCACAGGGCCGCCATGGCACTTGGGGAGCCCTGAGGCCCCTTCACTGTCTCCCCTCCCAGGTGTGTAGACGCAGGAAGTTGGAAGTGTGCCAGACATGCAGCAGGGGCCGAGCGCTGGCCGGACACAGCCTGCACTTGGAATTTTGTTTCACAGCCTTGACCAAATCAAAAAGTCTTACAGCTCTGAACCAGAGTGTTAGGAGCATCCACGACATCTTCTCCAAACCCTCACGCTCCCCACTCCCCTGCCTGAAGTAGTCCAGATGGTTGCAAGCACAGGCTTTGGAGTCAGGCACGTCTGGTGCTGCCGCCTACAGTGACGACTTAACAGCCATGAGCTTCAGTTTCCCCATCTGCAAAATGGATGTTATGGCACTTACTTCATTAAATTGTCAACGGGAATAAATGAGAAAGTGCACATAACATGCTCGGCTGGGACACAGCCTCCAGAAGGGCTCCATGAGCACCATTCAGCCTGCGCTGGAATCCCTCCAGGAGATCACTTCCTGGGTTCCATTTCCAAACAGAGTAAGATATGCCTCTTTCACCCTCGTGGTCACTGCGGGTCAGGAGGCAGGGAGACATGTTCATTAGATATTTCCTATGTGCTAGTTTTATCATAAATGACTCAGAGAAATTAAGAGACTTGTCCAGGCTGCATAGAAGAAGTGACCAGGATTGGAACCTGTGTACAGCCCCCTGTGCCATATGTGCAAACAGCTCCCACAGCTTCAGGGGATGTGTTTCTGTGGTTCCCCCACCATCATGGTCCCTCTGCTCTTTACTCTGCTCCAAATTTTCACTGTCCCTCTTGAAAACAACCTCCAGACACAAAATTTCTGACCAATGCAGAAGAGGAATGCACACGTGCTTTCTTTAGCGAGGTTCTCTGGTTATGCTAATAAAACCTAGGACAAGTGCCCTTGGACTGTCCACAGGCTGCTGATGGCTCCCATGCCCACTGTGTTCAACCTGGGAAGGTAACATGCACCTTTGCACTCTGAGAAGTCTGGAACAGGCATTCAGATCTTCATTGCAAGCAACAGAACCTTTCCAACTTGTTCAAGCAAGTCAAGCTATTGCATATTTGGTGGCTCCCAGAATCTCCTGCAGTGATGAAGAGTCAGGCCTGGAAGCAACATAGCCATGAACAGCACCCAAACCATGAATAGCTCACAGACTTCCCTCCTGGAGACACCTCTGCCATTGGACAAGGACACACCACTGTCACACTGCTGATGCTGGCGTGGAGCACATGTAGCACCTCCAGGATGTCCCCAGTGATCCTAACTTCCTGGCATTCTGACCTTGTGCAGTCTCCTACCAGACTGGATAGAGAGCTATCAAGTAACCAGTAGGATGTTGCAGAAATGACGTAGTGGGACGTCCAAGACCAGGTCATACAGACATTGCAACTTCCACCCTGCTCTCTTGGGTCATCTGCTCTAGGAGAAGCCAGCTGCCTTGTCATAAGGTGGCTTGAGCAGAGCTATGGAGAGGTCTGTGTGTGGAAGAGCTGAGGCCTCCTGCCAAACACCAGCACCAATAAGCCAGGTGCGTGAGGGAGCCATGGTGGGGGTGGCTTCTGCCATCCTTGTCAAGCCTTCAGATGATGCAACTCCGGGTGACATTTGGCTGCAACTTCTTGAGACCCTGAGCCAGAACCACCCAGCTAATCTGCTCCCAGGCCCCTGGTCCACAAAAACCACAGGAGACATCAAAATAATGTAAAATAATGTCTAATATTTGTTGCTTAAGTTTTGGAGGAATTCGTTACACAGCAGTAGATAACTAAAGCAAACGTGGAGACAGACGTGGACAGCCACATCCTTTGGGCGTCATTGCTTTTACCTCCACTCACCTCTGTGCCAGATGTCAGCAATCCTACCTCAGCCCCCCAGGGAGTCTGGAAAATGAGCAGCGATGACTTCGCTCACACCCCAGCAAGCCTGTGACCGGGCAGACGAGGATCCTCACTTCGGAATGATCAGGGCTTGAATCACTTGCCTCGGGTTCCAAAGAGAAAGCCCAGATTAGAGCCTTGGCCGTCTGACTCCAAGCCACCACCCTCACAGACTGGACCCGCTGTGGGAGGCTCCAAGCGTCCTTGAGGCTGGCCTGTGGAAGCCTGAGGGACAGGCAGAGGCTGAAAGGGAGCAAAGCTGGTTATCATACCCAATGCCAGGGCTCTGGTTTCCTCACCTGCACACCACCTGCCTCTGGGTGGAGATGTCATAAGAAGTAACTGGGTAGATGGGAAAAAATTTGGAGCTGACAACACCTTATCAAAGACTTCTGGATGGATTAAGGTGTAGGCTGCCTGGGAACCAGTTCTTCTCCCAGGAGCCTCCAGGGCTCCCTCTGAGGCTGGGCCGCCTTCCAGCCCTTTCTTCAGCACATGTAAGCTGCTACCACCAGCTTCCGTCTTGGGGACGTGCCCTGACCCCACCCAGTACTAATCCTAGAATGGAATACAGCCTCCCCACCCACTTGACTGTCTCCCAAGCAGGCCCCTGAGACCCTTTAATTGTAAGACTTTTCTTGTTGGTTGTCATGGGCCTGGGAGGAAATAATCAACAGCGGAGTTTCAGGACCTCATAGCATCATGGAGGGAACAGAGGTTGAAGATGGACTCACCCGGGCTCAAATTCTGATTAAAAATGTACCAGTGAAATGGCAAGGGGCAAAAGCCCCTGCCTCCCTGAGCCTCAGGTTAGTCACCTGAATGATACAGATGATCCTCTGGGAGGAGCCATTTGGCAAAAGAGATCAAAATCTAAAAGGAACACACCCTTCCACTACCAAGAAGCTGCTCTGCAGAAAAACCGTCACACATGCTCCAAGTGCAATGCATCAAGTGTTCTAGGACAACATTGCTTATAGTGACGATTTGCAAATATTTGTCCAGCAGGGAATAGGAAAATCCACTGTGGAGCACCCCTGAGCCTAACCCGCTTAGATGCTGTCAAAAAGAGCACACTGAAAAAAGCAAGCCTCCAGCGACACACATGCCATCTAGCTTTCCCGGGTGGACCTCTTGCTACCCCACTCCTGCCTTCTCTCTGTGTCGGGCTCACACACAGCAGAGCATCTCCAACCTAGCAGGGGTCTGCGAGGATCTGGTGAGTAGTGGATGACGGGGGCCTGGGCTCCATTGCCATGGAAGAGACCGTTTTCTGACTTTTCTGAAAGCATCTCCCTTTCCAGAAACGTGACCGTGGGACCCAGGCCTCCCACTTCTAGCCCAGGACCCTGCTCCCCACCTCAGGCTCCTGCCTTTTCCCCATGGATGTCCTAACCCGGTTCTCCCCATCACTCTCCTTTGCTATAGCAACAGCCTCCACCGAGGTTTCTGCCTCCACTGTTTCCTGCAGTCTGTCCTCCGGGCTGCGGCCAGGATGATATCCGAAGCCTGAAGTGAGGCTCTGCCTAACCCCCAGCTCCAGGTGGTTCCACAGGACAGTCACGTGCATTCACGCAGCAGTCCACGGCGCTGTCCAACCCATTGTCTCCAGGTCATCCTCTTGGAGAAGAGCCTGTGCTCCAGCCACCGCACGCCAGGGAGGGCGCTGGCCTTCACCTCTGTTTACAGTTTCATGTCCACCCGTGAAGTCCCCCTTCCCTCGATCTGTCCATGACAGGACTCTTTCTCCATCTTTTCATGACCAGATTCTGCTAATTCTTTGACAAGAGATCTCTGGGAGGCCTTCCCTGGCCACAGCCTCTCCCCACCACCCTTCCCAGTGCTCCCACCCCACTGGCTCAGAATGCCACCATTGGCAGGACCCATCTCGGCATTAGGCAGGGACGGAAGTCACCACAGCAGATTCCCTCCCAGTCCCCTGGGGACCTGACTTTTCACAGGCAGCAGATGCTCAATAACGATGTAAAAATGATTAATGAGTAAAGCAGAGCGATGGGTTACTCCAGGAATCATTTCCAAAAGAATGAAAGAGTAAATGAATGAATTGCCCTGAATTCCTGAAGGAATGATTGAAACTTGACCTGGGAGCCTGTGGTCACTGGTTCCCTTGCTCCAGGGAATTGAAAGCCAACTGTGCAAAAGTCCTTGTCCTGCTAAAGAAAGTCCAGGCACAAACTAAGGATGTAATTTCCTCAGGATTCCATGAAGACATCCCAGGAAAGAGGTCAACACAGAAGAATAAATACAGAGAGCCCTAAACGTAAGGAAACCGGGGCAACCTCACTGTTAGTAAAAAACTATAATTTAAAACAAAACATAATTCTGTTCTTCTGCTAAATTTGTAATGCCTAGTTGGCAAACGGAGGGAAACAGATAGTCTCAAGGACTTTTTTTTTTCTTTTTTGGTGGAAATGTTACTATGAGCTAATGTTTAGGAAGGTCAATCTGAAAATAAACATGAGAAATTTTAACTTCCAAATGTGTGTGTGCCCTTCAACCTAGCAATTCTACTTTTAAGAATTAATTTTAAAGAAATAATTGGGCAAGATGACAAATAATATGCAAGAATTTTAATTTCCTCATTGTTTGTAAGAGAAAAAAATAGGAAACATGAAGGTCACTCTCTAGCAGTCTAGCTAAATAAATGCTACTTCATCTGAGACAACCAGATCCCGTGTGGCCATTAGAAAGGAGGACCCATGGGTAGACAGGACTCAATATCCCTGCTCATTAAGTAGCAAAAGCAGATGAAGATATGAGCCTTTTTATTTAACAGGTATGTAATGCTTATTTGTGAATGAATTGTGGAAACCTACACACCAAAATGACTAGGATAGTGAGAGGAACTGTCATTTATAATCTTTTATACTCATAGTTCTTTTATTTTTTTATATATATATGTAGTTGTAGATGGACACAATACCTTTGTTTTGTTTATTTGTATGTGGTGTGGGGAATTGAACCCAGTGCTCACACGTGCTAGGCAAGCGCTCTCCCACTGAACCACAACCACAGCCCATATGCAGAGTTTTTTTGAAAAAAAATCATTGACTATTTTTATAATCAGCAAAGTACATTACCTTAAGGAATAGCCTTTGGGGAATGGCACAGCCACCACGGCAGAGCCCAGAGGCAGACACAGGTCTTGGCCTGGTGCCCCCTGCCCTGGCTCAGCTTCCACTGTTCCCAGGCCTCTGCTCGCTCCCTGCCCAAGGACCCAGTCCCTGGGAAAGGCTGCCCCAACCCACTTTTTGGAACAATGGAAACAATGGTGTTTTCCACAGCAATGTCAAAAGCAACCTCCAGAATAAAGCTTGGGGTCATTTCAGTCCCTGCATAAGGAAGCTGACTGTGTGAATGTCCCATAGCTCAGGGACAACAGAGGAGAGCCTGGGAATAGATGTCCTCTCCTTCAGCCTTGCCCAGCTCTGTTCCAAGGTCGCAATGCCTGTGGCTACTGCCCCCACCACTCTTAGAACTCAAGGGGCTCCATCCACAGCCCAAGGGTAGGAGCCAGTCAGGCCCAGGGAGAGTCCAGAAGCAACCAGAACAGGGGGAGGGGCAGAGCAGCTCTGTGGGGGAGAAGGCAGCACAGCACAGCAATATTGGCTAGTGTTTCTTAACTTCCAGAAGCCTGGGAGTCAGTGGCTTTGGACAAGAACCTGATCTCTGGGAGCCTGTTTTTACCATTTATGAAATGAGATGGTAACACTTATTTCTTAGGTAGCCGTGTGGAATCCATAGATTTTGCATGTCAGTGCCTGACAGATACTGAGTTACCTGTAAAGAGCCATTGGTATGTTATTCTTGTTGAAGTTCCACTTAGATTTGAGGAGGTGATAGGCCTTCTTTACCCACCTTCGCATCATGCCAGGGGTTCCATTCAGTGGGGACAGTGGCTGGCACCACCTACAAGAAGGGACCCCTGACCAGTGGTTGGGCAACAGCTAGTTAGACTGTGGAGGAGATCAAGCCCTAGGCTAAGGGGACTGACTCAGGGAGGACACAGAAGAACTGCAGTGCGGGACACCAGAGCCTCAGAGGAGGGCGACAGGGTTTAACTGTGTCTCCCAGCCCACCACAGCTGAAAGCCTAACCCACAGTACCTGTGAGTGTGACCTTATTTGGAAATGGTATTTGCAGCTGATCAAGTTAAGATGAGCTCATTAGGGCGGCTGTGTCCTTATTAACAGGGGACAGATGCACACACAGAGAGAATGCCACCTGAGGATGACAGCCAGGGGACACCAGAGAACTCCTGCAAGCCCAGGACCTCTGAAGATTGTGGCAGAAGCCCTCCGGAGAAACCCACCCTCTGACAACTGATCTTGGGCTTCTAGCCTGCAAAACGCTGAGACAATAAGTTGTCTATGTCACTGAGTTTGCAGTGAATCCTTATGGCAGCCCACACTGACGTCGTGGGGTACAGTGAAGAGAGGCCAGACCTCTCCTGCTTGCCAGCTCTGTGACCTTTGACAGGTCACTTACCCTCTCTGAGACTAATTCCTCATTCCTGCAGTGGGGTTAAGAGTGATGACTACCTTGTGAGCTTAAGTGAGATACTGCTCTCAACCCCAAATGCTCAGCATATCACAGATGTGCACATTAGTCACCACTGGAGAGCATAGGAGGGGACCTGAAATTCACTGTAAGTTGCTTCACAAGCATGTGTTTTCTCCACTTTGAAATTCTTAACTCTGTATAAGAATGAATCATCATACTGAGTTCGTCAGGATACCAGGTCCCTTCTCTGTACTCCACAAATGCTCAAAAACTGCTTCTTACTCAATAAAGTGTGTTTCAACTTGTTTTAGAGTACCTTCTATGGTGAGATCTTGAGGTCCTTGCATCCTCCGTCCTGAACAGTACCGGCCATACCTTGGGTCTTCAGGAAACACTGACTGATCAGCGTGGCATAAATTAATGGACATTGTAGGGTGCAGGATTTGATTTGTAGGATAACTGAATCTAAGGTAAGGGGAAGTGTTTCATCAAGAAGTAATTTTAAGCCGGGCGCGGTGGCGCACCCCTGTAATCCAAGCGACTTGGGAGGCTGAGTCAGGAGGATCGCGAGTTCAAAGCCCGCCTCAGCAACTTAGCGAGGCCCTAAGCAACTCAGTGAGACGCTGTCTCTAAATAAAAATACAAAATAGGGCTGGGGATGTGGCTCAGTGGCCGAGTGTCCCTGAGTTCAATCCCTGGTTCCAAAAAAATAAAAAATAAAAATTAAAAAAAAGAAGTAATTTTAGCCAGTGCTTACTGTGATCTTAGACTGGAGAAATTCAAAATAATAAAGGATTATTGAATATTTAGTGGGTCAGGTTCATGCAGATTCTCTTTCCATGCCTTTCCTCCTAACAACATCTTAAAACTACAACTCATACCTTTATTTTGCCAATGTGGACACTGAGGCTCAGAGAGATGGAAAAACTTGCTTCAGAAGTCCCTGCAGGTGACAGGGAGTCAGGACTTGAACTCAGGGAGCCTGATTCCAGCGTCCAACCGCTCATCCATGATAACTCCACCCCCTCCTCTCGCTGAGTAGGTGGTACCCATCCAACTTCTGCAATGTAGTTGCTCCATGGTCACGGAGTGTTAGGCCTGGCAGGGACCTGAGAGCCAGGGAAGGCGTGTGCACATTCTCCCAAGGAGAAGGTGCCCTGACTGGACTTCAGCCAGGTCCCCTGCCCTTGTGCCTCCATGGGAATGGGGACTTGGGCTCCCATCTCAGGGGCAGGAGAGCGCCAGTGATGTACTTTCATCATGTTTCACAGCATGGTGCGTGATGCACAAGAAAAAGAAGTCTGCCTTCAGCATCTGACAGCTCAGCGCTGGAAATTCTAGCTGGTACAATAAGGTAAGAAAAAGAAATATTATACATGCATATTGGACGGGGTAGAATGGCTCCTCGTGGCAGATGGCATAACCATCTACACAGACAGCCCCCAAGAATCTAAAAAACAAAAAATCTCCTGGAACTAAGAAGTAAGTTAAGTAAGGTAGCAGAATTCATAATTGACACAAAAAAATTAAAGGCATTTCTGTATCCTAACAATAAACGTGTGAAAAGTGAAATGTGAAACGCCATCCCATTCACAGTCACGCCAAAGAAAATGAAATTTGGGGGCTGTAGGGATCTGGGCGTAGTAACCCGAGATCTGATTCCCCCGAACACCACACATGGGTGGTTTTCCCAGAAACCCAAGGTCCTCACAGAACTCTCTAGAACCAGAAATGGTCTCCCTGAAACCCAAAGAGCCCCTTCATGGCCTTGCTGTAGTTCCTTGAATCAATGCAAGCAGAGCATTGTGTCCATGGAGGTGTAAATGCAGATCACAGTGCACATAGAACACTATCTTTATGCCGATGGTAACAAAGCAGACACAACAGGCACATTTAATGTGCCTTCCATCCCTGTGAGTGCAAAGCCCAGGCCTGAGATGGTTACAAGTCTAAACTTTTATACAAAGTGATTGAGGTCATCTTTAAGCCAGGAAATGTAGAAAGCTGCACCACCTCATGTTCACGATCCTTGGGTATCCATGCTTCAAGGTTGGAAAGTGTCACAAAATCTTTCATTATTCTTGTCATATATGCCTTTGTTTTGTGACCAAGTACATTCGTTCAAAGATGTGGGGCCAGCAAACAAATAAAAGCCAGAGGGATTCAGCAACATGAAAAGCAAAGGTAAAGAAGGCTTCTAGGTGGTCACTGCCAAGTTCAAAGCTCAATTATGAGACAGCAGTGGAGGAGCAGTGCTGAGCAACCTGCATCCCCTGGCCCACTCTGGTCAGCCTTCACACCCACCGCTTGGAGGTGGCTCTTGTCAAGGTCGTGGTGACCTCCACATGAAACCTCTCCTGGCTGTCTCAGTCCTCATCTGACAAGACCTGCCATAGCGCTTGGCACCACTGAGCACATGTCCTTCACACGGGGCGGAGCACACTCTCTCTAGCTTCACCCCTCTCAGCACTACAAATCGGCTCTTTCTCCAAAACATATACCGAAGGTGGCACTGCCAGCTCCCCTCTGGATGACTGGAATAGCCTGCTAACTGGTCTCCAACCCCTGCGTCTAGCATCGTCTTCCACATCCATTCTCAACACCAGCCAGCAGGATCCCTTTTGAGTGTGCCAGGTCATGTCACACCCTCTGGTGCTCCCGTTCCCCTTGGAAGGTTCAAGTCCACACCAGGCCTGAGCCCCTGAGTATCCTCCCCAGGGCTTTTCCATTGCTCCCCTTCCCTGGGCACCAGCCCCACTGGCCTGGGACACAGCAGGGGTCTTTCTGCTCATGACCTGTCACACCCTTCACCCTGTGTTACAGAGCTAATTCCTTCGCCTTCAAATGTCGCAGCAATGTCACTGTTCAGTGAGGCCTATTCTAAGCACCTGATTTTATAGATTCCAGCCCATCCCCTCCCCACTCATCCTTGTCCTGCTCAGCTTTTAGTTTTTGCTTTGTCTGAAGCCCTTATCACAGTTGGCCTTCCATATCCAGATTCCAAATCTCAAATTCAATCGACACAGATTGAAAATATATTTTTAAAAATCGCACCTGTCCTAAACACCTACAGATTTTTTCCTAGTCATTATTCTCTAGGAAATACAGGATAGCGGCTGGTGTACTTCAGTGGCAGAGCACGTGCTTAGCATGCTCAGGGGCCCCAGGTTCGATCCCCAGCACCAAAAATAAAACACGCAGTATGGGGCTGGGGTTGTGGCTCAGTGGCAGAGTGCTTGCCTAGCATGCGTGAGGCGCTGGGTTCGATTCCCAGCACTGCAAATAAATTAATTAATTAAATAAAAGTCCATTGACAACTAAAAAATATTTTTTAAAAAAGGCAGTATAACCATTTCTATGGCATTTACATCATCTTTGGTATTATAAGTAATATAGAGATGATTTAAATAAATGGGAGGATGTGTGTAGGTTATGTGCAAATACACCATTTATATCAGGTGTTTGAGCATCTGTGGATTTTGGTACCTGTGAGGAGGTCATAGAACCAAAGCCCCACGGATACTGAGGGGTGACTGTCTATCAAGATAATATACTTGGGGATTTTTACCCACTCATTAGGCTCTGTTTATTTTCCATCTCTCCCTGATAGAATACAGCAAGGGGTTTGTTCCCTTGGGTCATTGATAGATCCCCAGCACCTAGAACAGTATCCAACACCTAATAGGTGCTCACTAACCATTGGCTGAATTACCTACTGAACGAATTTCCAGGGTTTTTAACTACCACAAGGAGTTCATCATCTTATTCGATTTCCACAGGAAATTTTGTGAAGCTCACCAAAGCATATTATCATCTCCATGTTCCAGGTGGAAAAAAGGAGACTTAAGGCTAAGGATCTTCCTTCGTTTGTTGAATATGCTATCACTCATTGACTTGGCCAAAACTTACTGGGTGGCAACATGATGAGAGGATGCTTAGAATAGAGATTTGTGCCTGTCCGCTCCTGGGTCTTTCTCCCTTTTGAGAAATATCAAAATCTCAGGCACCACCCCGCTCCCCAGTAATAAAGAAGGCTCAGTACTTCTGTAGGCAAGAAAGAAAGAGGCTCTGGAGTGGGACTATGTTTCAACTGCACCTTCTGCTCCCTGGCTTTGTGACCAGGGCATGTCCCTCAACAATTGCCTTCCTGGGTTTTTAGGCTTGTAAGATAAGAAAGGCAGTAACAACCACTTCCTGGCTTTGCCACAGACTCATGAAACAGTTGGTGTAAGGCATTGTTATCAGTCCATGCACTCTCTGCCTATCCCTGCCAGCCAAGGGGATTTTATCCAATTTGCTTCCCATAATTTGCATGACAAAGCATAACAGGCTCATTCTTTTCATTTCCAAATATAAAGATATATTGGATAAGCTTTTTCAAACCCAAGAGTTTGATGTGCCTCCTCTCAGTAGCCCAGGTGCCTCTCCCCATGCAGATTGCCAAGGGTGACCTCAAGAGAGGAGACGCTCTGCTCCAAGCCTTCCTCCTTTTGCATCTGCTCCCAGCTGAGGAAGAGCTACTGATTTCCAGCTGCAAGGTTGAAATGGAAACCGGCAAAAGTGCAAGCGAAGGGCTCGGTTTCCCAATAGCTGCAGCTGTCCAGCACCCTGAGCTATTTTTAAACCTCTTTTCAGAAACTCCAGTGCTTGCAATGGATCTATTTTCTTAACTGCCAAGAGATAATGCTTAAAAGGGAGAGCTTGAAAATATTCCACAGTGCTCATAAAAATGACTGAAATAGATAGTGCATCTAAGACTGCCTCTGTCTGAGAGCAGCAGAGGAGTCTCAGACCCCGGGGCAACGGTGCTGCTGATCTGCTGCTGACAACCACGGCTTTGTGTCTTGAATGTGCACTATGACCAGAAAAGGCAAGAAACCAAACAGTAACTGTAGAGAACATCAGAGACCTGGCATTTCAATTGGTCACAATCCCAGGGAACAGGAGACCCCAAAATAACTCCCAAAGAATGCCCTGGACTTGAGCTTGGACTTGGACAGGCTTGTCTGGTAAACCTGTCCAAACTCTCAGCTGACTTTGACTTCTGCCCCTTCCCTGAACTCCCGAATTTTCTCTGCCTCACTTGGTTGAAGCACCAGTCATACCAGCATGCATTACAAATTTAGGATCATCCTCAATTCTGCTTCTCTTCACCTCCCACATCCAATAAAGACTTACTAATATTGGCTCCCAAATATTTCTCAAGTCGTATTCTCTTTATATGCCTACAACCACTGCCCTGATTCAATCTTCCATCATGTCTCACCTGGATTTTTGTAAGAGCATCCTATCTAGTCTTCCTGCAACTATTTTTGACCCCCTTCACCCACTGACACAAAGATTTATATATATATATATATTTTTTAATCATATTATGTTACCTTTCACTTAGAACATTTTGGTGCTTCCTAACCACCTTCAGAAGACAGTTCAAATGTTTTAATGTGACACACAACACCCCTATCACCTGACCTCTGCACCCTCTCCAACCTCAGTCCTTCTATTAGCCCCCTCACCTGTCCTTCCAGCCACACCAAGCTGCTCATAGTTTTCTGCACACCACCTTATTTCTTCTTCCATGTCTTTTGCTTAGGCTCGCTCCTCTGCTGGGAATGCCATTCACCTCTATTTTTAAAGGAAACTTTTTCTTTTTTTTTTTTTGGAACCAGGGATTGCACTCAGGGACACTCGGCCACTGAGCCACATCCCCAGCCCTATTTTGTATTTTATTTAGAGACAGGGTCTCACTGAGTTGCTTAGGGCCTCGCTAAGTTGCTGAGGCTGGCTTTGAACTCGTGATCCTTCTGACTCAGCCTCCTAAGTGCGCCAGCACGCCCGGCAAAGGAAACATTTTAATGACATTTGGAGTGAATATAGCAAAGTGCATAAATCCTAGGGTTGACAGATCCAGTAACCACCGCACCTATCAAGGATTAGAATAGCAGCAGCCTCCAGAGGTCTCCCTCCTGCCCTTCCCCACACACCACCCCTAGAAGGTGGCCAGTGTTCTGATTTCACTCCCAATCAGGTAGGTTAGTTTTAGTTTGCCCATTTGTGAACTTTAAATTTAAATGTAAAATAAGTGGAATTCTACAGTGTATGCTTTCTTTTGTCAGATGTTATTTTGTGAGACCCATCCACCTCATTGCACATGGCAGCAATTTGCTCAATATACCACGATTTATTTACCCAGACTAATGTTAATGGAACTGGGGGTGAGGAGCCACCTCTGGTGAGGGCCTTCTTGCTGGCAAAACTGGCAGAATCCAAAGCTCACTTGCTCTGACTTCCTGCAGCTACCAGGATTCATTGGGGGCTCCACCCTGATGCCTTTTTCCCATCCTAATCAGCTCCCAAGGCCCCACCTTAAACACCACATTCAGATGAAGTTTCCACCCTCTTAATACCACACAATGGGGGTCAAAGTTCAACACAGGAGCCCCTGGGGGACACTCTCAAAACACATTCAAGCCATAGCAGATGGTTTCCAGGCTTTAGCTATTCAAAGGGCTGCTGTGAACACACTCAGCCTTGTTTTAGAGGAATACAGAAGTGAGTTTCTGCTGAGTAGAATTGCTGGATTATATTATGTGTGTGTGTGTGTGTGTGTGTGTGTGTGTGTATCATATTACATATTTTTTT
>JAJEJO010000182.1:627449-681519 GCA_020662805.1 Glaucomys volans
ATTTGGAGTGAATATAGCAAAGTGCATAAATCCTAGGGTTGACAGATCCAGTAACCACCGCACCTATCAAGGATTAGAATAGCAGCAGCCTCCAGAGGTCTCCCTCCTGCCCTTCCCCACACACCACCCCTAGAAGGTGGCCAGTGTTCTGATTTCACTCCCAATCAGGTAGGTTAGTTTTAGTTTGCCCATTTGTGAACTTTAAATTTAAATGTAAAATAAGTGGAATTCTACAGTGTATGCTTTCTTTTGTCAGATGTTATTTTGTGAGACCCATCCACCTCATTGCACATGGCAGCAATTTGCTCAATATACCACGATTTATTTACCCAGACTAATGTTAATGGAACTGGGGGTGAGGAGCCACCTCTGGTGAGGGCCTTCTTGCTGGCAAAACTGGCAGAATCCAAAGCTCACTTGCTCTGACTTCCTGCAGCTACCAGGATTCATTGGGGGCTCCACCCTGATGCCTTTTTCCCATCCTAATCAGCTCCCAAGGCCCCACCTTAAACACCACATTCAGATGAAGTTTCCGCCCTCTTAATACCACACAATGGGGGTCAAAGTTCAACACAGGAGCCCCTGGGGGACACTCTCAAAACACATTCAAGCCATAGCAGATGGTTTCCAGGCTTTAGCTATTCAAAGGGCTGCTGTGAACACACTCAGCCTTGTTTTAGAGGAATACAGAAGTGAGTTTCTGCTGAGTAGAATTGCTGGATTATATTATGTGTGTGTGTGTGTGTGTGTGTGTGTGTGTGTGTGTGTATCATATTACATATTTTTTTTCTGTAATAGATTATGCTAAATAGTTTTCCAGAGTGATTGTATGACTTGACTTTATTGTCATTCTTTCAAAAAATTGCCCAGAGTTATTTGAAAAACTATACTTGTTAATGTCAAAGTCTGGATCACCTGTATTTATCCTTAGATTCTCTTTTATTGGAATATCTACTAATTTTTTTAAATTAAAAGATAGGCTTTTTTCTTACAAAGTTGCAGAGACTCCCAATGATGTCATTGCTCCAGAAGGAATTGTTCTTTTCTTCTTCAGTGCCATTAGTGTAGGACCCAATGCACTTTCATCTGATCAGAGATTGAGATGATCTGAGGGTGAGCTTGTTTTTGTAAGACCTGATCTATTTCTGGTGGCCTCACTCCTAGGAGGTGGATCCTCACTGGTCTCCTTGAAAGTCTGGTCTATTGACCAGGGCCTTTTCTTCTGGTAGAACTTGAGTTCCCCTGGCTCTTTGGAATTGTCAAAATTTTTGCTCAGATTCTTAGAATTTCAGCAGTCCCCTTCTGATAGACTTGTCGGCCTCTTTCCTGATAAACTGTGAATGCTTTAAGAGGAACTTGATGTAAAATAGGCTCACTTCTCTGTATTTCCATTTTGCCTGCTGTGTTAACCTCTGAAGTCCTGGTTACCTTGGTTACCCTCCAGCCCCCTGAAACAGCCATTTCTGTCTTTCGTTGTTGTTGGAACAGTTGTGACCTGCAATCCAGCCTTCCTAGCCACTCTTGCTAGAGAATTGGTGGGCCATGAGAATACCCAGGAGAGAGAAGCCAGTGTCCTCCTACCCCTTTTTGACTGCTTTTCATCTTTCTAGATTCGGATGCGCCTTTCTCCAGAAAACTCTCCCGTTAGGATCATTCAGCCTCACCCTCCTCTCTTGAGTCCTCACACCCCTCCTTTACAAACCCGTAACACCCTGTATAGTTTGCACTCTGCCTGGAAGCCAGTGTCCACAACAACCTAACTCTGTCTCCCTCTCTTCTCCACTAAACCATGAGAATTGGAGCCATGGCTTATTCATGGGACCATGGCTCATTCATGCCAGTATCATCCGTGCACAGTGAAAAGTTTTGGCTGAATAAATACATGCATAAGTGTAAACCCAACTTGCTCTCAATAGATGCTCAGAAAAGTAAAAATGTCCACCCAATCCACAAAAAATGGGTTTTCCCTAACCCTAGAAGTTTCCATCCAGATTTCCAGACCCGCTCTCATGACCCTCCTCAAACTCTTAGGTGTTCTCCCATGGCCTTAAGAACATAGCCACTGAAACCCAGGCGGTGTGCCCTGTTCATCCGGAGGCACCACCTTAAAAGGTGGCAGTGTCTTGCCCAGATGGGTCCCTTCCTCTTTCATCTTCAGATCTCCCAAATGTGAAATGATGATATTAGAATCCGCCTTCCTGGGTGGACATGAGTCAGTTATAACTTCATGGTTAAACACACGGACTTTGAAGCTAGACTATTCAGGTCCTGGCTAAGCTTCTCACAAGCTGTGTGACTTTGGGCAAGGTATTTAACTTCCCTGTGTTGGTAAGGAATAAGATCCATGAACGTCTTAGAGGAATGCCCAGTAGCAAAGTAACCTTGAACCATTAGTATTTTATGAGCATCAGATGAAACACAGTGTAAGTAACCTATAAACCATGTGAGCAACACAGTGATTTAGCTCCACTGTGCTTTAATAATTTGTCCTGGAGAAGAGTCGCTGCACCCCAAGCCTTTTTTGGGTGCTACCAAATGGCACACGGAACACTACAAACTGAACATCCTAACTTTCACTGTTGGCTTCTGTAACTTGCTTTTTTAAAAGACATTTTCAGCTGGAATTATCCTCTGAATGACTCACATGTGAGAACTGAGGTTTTCCCTATAGTTCCTAAAATCTGCAAACCAGAAGCCCAGAGCATCCCATATTTCCCCAACCACAGTCTGCGGCCAGCCTGGGCCAGACTCAGTGGAGGAAGTGCCCTGAGAAGGGGGCAGGGACACCCAGGCAGCACTGATCCTTTCTGCCCTGGGCCTCTGAGCTCAGGACCAAGGTGGGCTTCAAGGGTGGGACAGAGAGGTGCCCTGAGCCTGAGCTCCTTTGCGCCCAGGACTGTGGCCAGGATAGAGTGAAGTTCCAGAAGGTTGGGCAGGATGCCCGAGGGTCACTGGAGCCCGAGGTGTGTGGGCAAAAGGAGGGGCCCTGGTGAGGGGGCACTGAGCCCCAAGGGTGCCAGCCCCGTGGATGGTCTGGGGCACCAGACACTAACAAGGCCCAGCACCCATCAGAGTGCAGGAGTGAAGGATAGGCAGAGGGACAGTCACAGAGCAAGAGGTGGCTTGCACTTGGACTCTGGGGGGTGCAGAGCAAGGAGAGTAGGCTGCAGGGGAGACTGGGGAGACTGTTAGGATGTTAGGGGTTAAGAATACCCCAGAGGGCTTGTCAAAATGCAGATTGCCAGGCACCACCCAGAGGGGCTGAGCAGATAAACTGCATGGTTGACCACCACCCAGATTATCCTGACAGGTGGTTCTCAGGCCATAGTTCAAGAAGCCTGTACTCTATTGGCTTAAGGGTCAAGAATGTAGCCTCTTTATAGGAATGTCCTGCTGGTCCTGCTGGATGTGGGTGGCCCTGGGTCCTCAGAAGTTGACAATAGCCAATAGGAAGCCAAAGAAGGTAAAACAAACACATGATCTTTCTGTACCTGTAGAGCTGCTTGTCTACTAAGAACATTTGAATGAATTCAAAAACGTTGCCTCTAGTGGGCAGATGAATCTGATCAAATCCCATTGCTCTGGCTGAAGCCTGACCATCTTGGGGACCAAAGCACAGAGTGGGTTTCAGTTCCCATTGTCCTCTCGGCTGGGTGGCCTTGTAGCACCTGAGAGACAAGGACTGGCATTGCCCTTTGGGTTCTCCTTAGTCACTAACAGGTCATACACATGGGGGCCCAGGAGGCCAGTGGGGAGCGCCCATACCACAGGAGGAGCCCAGAGAGGAGCACCCTTGCTTTGGGCTGGTTAGGACTGGGCTCAAGCTTTTTGTCTTCTATTCACTGGTCACATGACCAGGAAAAAACTTTCTAACCTCTACCAAGGCTCAGGAACTTAATCTATGAAACAGAATAATACTATTGCCTGCCAGTGAGCCATGATCAAAGCCAAGTCAAGCATTCAGCACTTGTCAGGGACTTTGGTAAACATCAGCGGCCTAAGTGACCACAGGAGAGTAGACAATCTAGGTCTTTCCCCCCACAATTTCACTTCCAGGAGGAATGTTATAGGAAAGCAAATTCGAGGTGACATTCTGCCACATGCAAACATAATTAGCAGATAGGCACAAAATACAGCTGTTCTTCCAGGCTTGGAGACACCCTGCCATCTATCTTTAGGCATTCCACCACATGCTTGCAAGAAAGCTCTCTCCAAGGCACATAGGCCTGGTCCAGATGTGTGGAGGCAATGAACAGAGATCCCGGAGCCTAGCTGGCTTAAACAAGTTGCCTGCCTACGTACAACTATGTGAAAGAGAATCACAGTGACTGCTATTGCTCTAACCTTTTCATTTTTCTTTAATAATTTTGGTATTAAGTAGTTCAGTGATATGCACCTTAATCTGTTAGGACCACTATCACAGAAGCGCCATATGCTAGTCACCATAGTCTGGGTGGCTCATGAATAACAAAATGTATTGCTCCTACTTCTAGAAGCTGGAAGTCTAAGATGAAGGTCCTGATAGGTTGGGGTATTTAGTGAGGGTCCCTCCTGGTTGACAGACATCTATCTTCCTGCTGTGTCCTCACGTGGCAAAAGGGGCCAGAGAGTTCTCTGAAGCTTCTTTATAAGGGCAGTAATAACTTCGTGAGTCCTCCACTCGGATTACACAAGTACCTTCCAGAGGCCCCACCTCCAGGACCCTCACACTGGGGGTGAGGATTTCAACGTAAGAATTGGGCGGGCACACAGACGTGCAGTCTCTAGCAACGTTAGATGTACCTGGTTTGGTCTAAAGCTTCTTCCAAAGAGGTTCGGTGGGACCCTCCTGTGGATGACACTGTGGCCTCAAGATAAAAGGGAATCTCAAAATTTGGCCGGGAAGGTTTTTCTTGGAAAGAAAGAGCAGTGATGAGTGGCAACTTTCAAGACCAACTGGCTGCAGAACTGTGGGGCCCGGTGCTAAATGTAAATGTGAGGCCTCTTGTTCAAGAAGCAGGGAGAGAAAGGTTTCCCCTTCTTCAGCCAGCGCTCCCTCTCCCTGCCCCTTGCATATGGTGTTTTATGTGCTGTAACATCTCACTGCAGGAGGTGCAGGGAGGCTTCCAAGGGGAGGGCAGCCCCTCACCGAGTGAGCGGTGGGGTGAGGCCCCTCTCCGGCTCCATCCACAGGTCACAGGTCTCTCCCTCTCACCTCACCCCACATCTGCTCTGGGATCCTGTGGTGGCTTCACAATCTAAACACAAATTCAAAGACAAAATGATTAAGAATTTCTAGATGGTCATCACAGCACATTAAATTCCAAGCCCGGGGCCTCCTTCTAGGTGTGGGGCCCTCTCGGGCTGCACTGATCCTCTGTCCTGATGCTGGCACTCAGAAAACTAGGAGCTGCGGTTACAGAGCAGCACCCAGAGTCCATCGAAGGGTACCTTCAAGGGTGTCTTACTCTTAATCAGTGCTCAGAACCATTTCAACATTGGGGTTTTGAAAGTTCAAAGCAGGCTTAGATTCAGAGAACCAAAGCAAAATCCACACCAAAATAACTGTCTAGAGCTGAGGGTCTCAGCCTCGCCACGGTGGACATTTGGCTGGACTACACACTGCAGGATGATGGGCGGCGCCCATGGCCTCTGCTGTTAGGTGCCAGTCACCCATTCCCTCCCTCCCCATATTTCTGACAACCGATGACATCTCCAGATACTCCTAAAGTCCCTTGCAGGTCAAGGTTGGAGGCAAAATTACTTCTGGTTGAGAACCAATGATATAAAAATGTGCCGCTTTCTTCAAGTTGTTTTGTTTGTTTGATGAGCAAAAAATTATAGATTGTCCTCCACACTTAAGCATCAAATGCCAGTGGGTTACGTATGTGGCTTTTTTTTTTTTTAACCTTAAAAATTCTCCATGCTTAACTGATGGGCTTGCTTTATTACCCAGACAGGCAGCCTTTTGGGTCAGCCCTTGACAGCAAGTGAGAAAAGCTCCCTTCCAGAGAAGGGAGAAAGGGAGGAGGAAAAAAGGAAGGAAGGGAAGGAGTGAGTTCCTTTCAGGAGATCCCCAGCCTCTGTGGGGCACTGTCCTCTAATTGTCACTTAGGATGATGACCAATGTCAGGAGGGAGGCAGATGTGCTGAGATCCAGAAGAAAAAAAAAAAAGGCTATGCAAAACTTGCTCCTATTTGGCTTTTTTTTTTTTTTTTTGCTGAAGATCAATCAAAGTGGTCCTTTTTCAAGCTGTTATTAAAGTAGAACCTGGAGCCATCTGAGCCTGCGGGATTCTGGAGTTCAGAAGGAAAACAGGAGATTGACTATGGATTTGCCTAAAGACACATTGCTGAGGGAAATTCTCCACTCTCCTACTTTCTGCAGACTTCTCAGTGAGCTCTTCTTGGACTACAAGGGGGGTGAGAGTTGGAACTGCAGCCGCCACTGTTGACCCTACCTGAATGCTTTTGAACAGCTAGCTCCCTGGGCCTGTCCCTCACTTCAGTGGACATTGTGGCTAACTGACTGCATCTTTCCCTTGTCTGCAGCATTGCCCCCACCCAGGAATAGGCAGGCACGGGGGACATGGGCACTGCTCCTTTGACTCGAGCTGGGGCAACTCTGACATATGATTTGGGCACATGCTCTTCAACTTAAAATGGAGCAACATTTCCATAAACCCCTTGTAAGTTGAAAATATCCTAAATCCAAAATGCCTTTAATGCACCACATATCACTGAACATCATAGCCCAGCCTAGCCAACCTTAAATGCAAGCACATTTACATTCCCTACGGCTGGGCCACATCCTCTAGCCCAAAGCCTACTTCCTATGAAGTTCTGAATACCTCCTGCAATTGATTGGATACTAAACCAAAAGTGGAAAATGGAAAGATCATATAGGCATGCTTTCACGCCATCCTAAAGTTGAAAAATCATTGCGTCAAAATCCTAAGCTGGGGACCATCTGTGCTGGGTTCCCAGGGGAACGAGGGGAGCTAGGCCCTGGCTGAGGTCCCAGAGGAGCCCACTGTCCTCCTCCTCTCTTGCTTCCTCCACTTCCTTCTTCATCTCTCCCGGGAGCACTTTCCTAATGAATCACTTGGGCTCAGGGTCAACTTCGGGGAAAAAAAATGAGCCTAAGACATTTCTTTTTGCCCACATGACCACCAGGGAAATGTGCTCACCAGGGTGCGCTCACCCGGGTGGTCGGACCACCCAGTCCAACCAGGAAGACAAGCATTTCAGGGGCATGAATAAGACCTCACGGTTTTAAAATGTCTCCCCATTTTTCAGGTACTACTTTGGAGGGCCAGAGCCAGAGGAGGGACCTGCACCAGACCCAAAAGGGCCATCAGAGGGTTCTGGGGTCAAACTGAAGAACTGAACTACAGGGAGTTCAATCCCTTCACTCATGTCAAGGGAAGAAAACCAGCTTTGGATCAGGGGCCTGAAGCACAAAGGGCAAGAGCCACAGATGCCCTCAGTCCTGAGCCCACTGAGAAGAACGGCCAGCACAGAGCAGGCCGAAGCCCCGTGTGCTACTCTGAGGTCAGTGCTCCTTCTCACGGGCCATCCCCTGCTGTCCCGTGCTGCGTCGCTGTTGTGCTGATGCTGTTTTGCCTGATTTCCCCCATTAAGTGAACACCAAGACTCTTCAAGATCAGGGGCAGGGGTCCCTAGGGTGCCCAGCCCAGGCTCTCAAAACACAAGTTTGGCTGGCTGGGTGACTGACTAAGCAATGTTCTTCATGCCTCCACAATTCTGCAGAGTGGATCCCAGGGCTGCTGTTCACACATCCTGCCAAGTAGAAGGGCCACAGCAGAGGGGCACAGTGACAGACAACATGTCCAATCCTGTGAGGAAGTCCTGGGCAGGGGTGATCTCTTTCATAAAATCTGCAACTTCCTCTCCCTAAACAGACCCACCAGGTCCCCTGGGAGTCCTGGACATAAAATGGCAGCTCAGGATCTAAACTGCCTTCAGGCAAAGGATATGTACTTTTTTACTCCCACAAGATGTGAGGCACAGTACGTGGTGGCTCTTTTAAGGAGCCCCGTTGGTCAGATGAGCACCTCTGCAGGCTGAATGACACTTCAAGGAGCCTCAAAAAAAACCCAAAGTCTTTGGATTCTTTACCGTGAGCTGCACCGTGGGCTGAGGCTGGGCTCCCTGTAGCTGTGCGGCTGCAAGTCCCTAAACACACACCTGTGCCCCCCTCACCCTAATCCCCCCTGCCCCAAACACATGCAAGAATTGCTGATGGGGAGGAAGACACAAACAGATGGGAACTGCCGCCCAACAGCCAATCTTTCGTAGGACGATAAGAACAGGGGGGCTTCGTGTTTAAAACACTGGGTTGGGAGTCAGACACATGGCTTTGAATCCGGACCCTGCTTGTGCAGGAAAAGGCAAGACACCCAGGCAATCTACCCAGTCACTGGCACGTGTTGATGGAAATGTGAGAGCAAGGGATTGTGCATGGGTGAGCTCAGCACAGGATCCACACTCAACAGGCAAGTGCCAGATGAATCAATGAATGAACAGACAGAAAGATGCTCATGCTGCTGAACCTGAACATTCATTCAGGAAGGACCCGCAGGATGGGGCAGTACATCACACAATGTCCAGGTTCAACAAATGCCGGCCAGCTGACTCCCATTGCCCAGCCCAGCCAGGACAGGAGGGCGCTGGTTCCCTGTCCAAGCCACCACCCGTTTGTCTCTGCATGTGTTGTGTGGGTTAGAGAAATAGAGAAGGAAGTGGCCCTGATGCGTAATCCCATGATGACAGATAATGATACACTGGGGAAATTGGCTTCCCGTGTCCCTGTTCAAGCCAACTCGTGGAAACATAAGCTCTTTCAAGCCTGACAACCCACCAGTCTGTATCAGAGGTAGCTGCCATGTCAGGAAAGCCAGTGAGGCACAGGACATTAAATAAGGATCAACATCGGAAGCCAGTGGAGTCAACATGGCAACACCAGAGAGCCAGGTGGCTGGATTGTCAGGGGAAGCTAGAAAAGCAGAGGCTTGTGTCTTGGGGTTCAGGGTGGGGACAACTCAGGATTTGACCCAGAAAGCCAACAAGAACATTTAAAACCACCCCAAAGAGAAGACACAAGAATGAATGTCAAATGGTGCAATATTCTTGTGGGAAAGAGGGATTCAATCAGTTTTGAGGCACTCTAATGAGATGGAACTCACAAGGAGGTCAATTTGCACAATTGACAAGACTTACCAAGCATCAAAATTTGATCTTTATTTGAGGGCCTGCTGGGCACCAGGCCCTGAGCTGGGTGCTGTGCCAACAGGACCTAATGTTACCCTCCAAGAGTCCCTGAAGACACATGTTATTGTCCCCAGTTTTAAGGTGAGGCAACAGGGACTCAGAGAAGCTAGGTCATGTGCTCACGACAGAAAATAGAGGTGACACTAGAGCTCAGGTCTGACTCTAAAGACTGGCTGGGCCACACTCAGGGCTGCCATCCAGGCTTTGCCAGAGGAAGCAGGATTTGTTTTTCATATAAAGATGTTTCCTTTGGCCAAACCATGCGGTGGAGTTACATCTACCCTGGAGGGCACTTTTTCTCTCTCTTTTATTTATACCAAAGCTGAATGTGAGTTAACTAAAGCTTTGGCTGCACCATTTCTGGGGGAAAGAATTCCAGCAATGGAGTGGACACAGCATGAGAACTGTTCAACACCACAGGGTGGAGTAGAAATGGAAGATTTACCCTTGTAGTAAAGGGTCATGTCATTCTCCAGCTTAACTCTCTTCATTGGCTCCCTGTCTTCTCAAGGTTCTGCATGATGTGACCCTTACTTACCTCCCAATATTTTTCTAGAGCACTTTGACCATACGGGACACCTCTGTCTGATTCTGCTTCAGAGACTTTGTGTATAGTTTCCTCTGTGTTTTCTTTCTTCTAAATACCCTCCCAGATACACTCATACTGATCCTCAGATCTGAGATCTCAATGCATTTCTTCAGAGATGCCTTTGCTGACCCACTGGTCCAGACTGAATACTCCAAGTCTGGATCAGGTCTAAGTGGGGCTGTAGAAACACACCAGGCATTTCAATGGGAGGGAGTTTAATACAGGGGCATGATTATACAGTCCTTAGCATACTGAACAAAAAGAGACAATGATGTAACTCAGTAACAATAGTAACCAATTCAGAGATAGAGGAACCAATCCTAGGATTAGGAAACACAGGAAAGAAGTGAAGCTTCCAGAACCTAGGAGTTTGGGTTACTGCTGATTCATCTGAAGAGGCAGTGCAGGGCTAGTGATGGGGACTGCAGCCATCTGCTGCTCCTGGGAATGGGTGCTCAGTCATGTGTGGAGCTGGTGCTCAGTCATCTGAGAAGGGGGCACCACCCAGCTGTGATGAAGTTGGCAAGAAAAAGAGGAAACAGGAAGTGAGCTCCTTCTACCCTCCCTCTGCCTGCCAGTCTCCTCCTAGTGCCTCCATTAGCAGAAACTAACAAAAAGACAGCAAGGGCACCTACAAAATGGAATTTGCAGAGTCCCAGCCCCAGCATCAGAAAGCAGAATATAGAAGGACAGAGGTGGCACTGAGAGACCTTCTGGAACCTTCCAGTTATACTTACACTTTCATATTTTTCTTCTTTTATTAATTTTTTAAAATTTTTTCATATCTGTATGAAGGGTAATAACGTCTGTCTCATTCCACCATCCTTCCCATCCCCACCACCCCATGCCTCACACTTTCATATTTTTGATACCTAATATTAATCACAATCATAATCGGATTTTACGATTATTAAGTATTCTCCTCTGACTAGACTCTAATCTCACTGAGGGAAAAGTCATGCTGACTGGTTCACTGCCCTGCTCCCCACACAGCAAGCGCATCTGGATCACAGAATGCACTCAATAATTGTTCACGGAAATGAATTAACAAATGAATGCAAGGCATCCAAGGTCAGGCCTTCTAGAAATAGAACCTAATAGGATTCTTGTACAAGGGATTTATTGAGGAAGGACTTTTGCAAGGAAGGGAGAGAGAAAAGCAGGACCAGCGAGGGAGGAGGTACGGACAGAAGTGGCGTCAGTCAGAGACTGGCCTCAGGCTGGTGTCAGGGGCCCTGGAGTGTGGACGCTGCCCAGGAGGACGCTCCCTGGGGCCTCTCTGCCAGTCACTGTCTGCAATGGAGGCCTTTCCAGGTTGGAGGACTGGAGAGATGGCTCCTGAAGTCTAAGGGAAATTTGCCAGAGAAGGGGGCAGCTGTGAGCTGAGCAGGCAGCCGCCACTCACCGCATGGGGCAAGGGTGCACCTACCTGCCAAGGGGCCAGGATGTGCACCAACAGTACCACCGCAGGTGACATGCGCATCATGTGGGAGTTGCATCAGAGACCTCCCGGGTCTCTTCCCGGTGGAGAGGTCCGTGATCTTAGGATTCTAAGACTTCAGTTCAAGGAGTGGATTTCTTTCATCTTCTGGGGATTTTTATCAGACATGACAGAAGCTGACCCTGGGCAGCCTGGGCCTTGGCATCTCTTCTCAAGTCTAAAGCGCCTGCCAGCATGGCCCCAACCCCCCAGGAGCCCCCGAACAGCAGATTCTACCCGCCAGGCTCTCTCTTCCCTGGAAGAAAGACTGGCCCTCGCTCCTTCCCTCCCTGTCCCGCAGGTGCCCGCTCAGTGGTGGCCTGGCAGCCTCCACCAAAGAATGTCACTCTGGCCTGAGGCCCGGCCTCAGACAAAAGCCCTTTTGGAGCTAAGCCTGCATCCTCTGGCTGACAGGACCCTACCGCCTCCCCCGCTACCAACTAGGGAGGGCAGCTAAATTCATCCCCCTGGCACTGAGGGCTTCCACAGAGCAAGGCCCCCTGCCCAACCAGGCAGCAAAACGACTCTGAGCCCTTGCTCCCTGTCCTTGGCTCCCAGACAAATAGCTGCCTGTCCTCACACCAAAGAGGGAAGGAAGATGAGACACCATTGCCCGAGACCCAGGCTGGGAGGCCTTCAGATGCTCCTGAGCACAGGGGGCTGGGAGGAGCCAGCCTCACGCCAAGAACAAAGGACAAGCCTGGTCCCCAATGAATCTTCACACCCAACCAGCCTCTAATCGGGGCTTGGAGCCAGACTGGCTTGAGTGTGAGCTCCTGGCCCTGCCGTTGATAGGAGCACACCCCTGAGCTAGCCAGTCTCGGAGTCTTGGTTTTAGCTGAGCAGAACATACCTCAGAACTCCCTGTTTTGATGATTAACTGGGATCATATGGGGTCCTACCACTCTCTCAGCAAACCAGCCTCCCAATGCCACCCTGTGCCACCGTACGCCTCAAGCTTATCTCTAAGTTTCTGGTTCTAATGGACTTGGTAAACCCCTTCACTTTGTTGCCCCAGGAAATATTAATAAAATGCTCCTGATAGAACTTCCCGGATGGTGCATAAAGACCTCCTTCGAGAAGGTTGATCCCCAAATCCGCATCTCGGGTGAAGGTGGCCTTGTTGTTTGGGATGTGAACGATGACTGCAGCTCTTTGTTTGGCGTCTTTTGGCTGACTTTCAGTTCATGAGGAAGTGTCTGTAGGGAAGCCAATTTGAATTGATTTTGCAAGTGAAATTTCAGGGGACAATGTGCCAGGTGTCTCAGAGAGCTGGAGTCTGGTGGCTTCTCTGTCATCTGCTCACAAGGGCTCTAACTCATGTTTGTGTGGTGAGCCACTGATCCTCACATTCGGTATTTTATTTCCTCTTCCCAATAACATTGTGAGGTTGAGATTGTTCCCTCCACTTTGCAATTTTCCTGTTTAACAGATGAGAGGCAATGAAAGCTTAAGTGGTGTCCCCAAGGCTATGTATGCAGCACCTGCTGGTCTGTCAGAGGATTTCATTTAAGAAGCATTATTTTAACAATTTAGTGAGCATCTATTATGTATCAGGCACCCTGTTCCAAGCACTGAGGATTCAAATGCGAATGAGGGGGAGCAGGCAGCCTGGTAGCTGCGGAGGCTGGTGTGGAAGTCAGGCAGTGTGATGTGCTGTGGGACACGCCGCCCGCTGCTCAGAGCTAACAGCTACTCCCTCGTGCCAGCCACATCCCTCTTCAAAACACTCTCAACAGGCTTCCATTCCCCTGGCATTCTTCCCATGTCTCCCCGATCCCCCCACCATTCTTATCAAAGCTCCACCACCCTCAGGAGGCCAAATCCAAGGGTCCATTCTCCATCTTCATTGAACTCAAATTCTCAAAATCAATTGACGGAGTTGGATTGACAGAGTTCCTCCCCTGTCTTCTTGGGTTCTCAGAACATCTGACACTGTGGAGGAACATCTTCCTCCACAGAATGCCGACTTCTTCCCCAGCCACCTCCGTTGGGACTTGCCTTCTGGTTTGATCTATCTGCGAATGATGAAGAGCCCTGGGTTCAGTCTGGGCTCCTCGTCTTGTCCTGACACACACTCTGCAGAGCCTCTCTTCAGTCCGAGGCTGCGGATGCCCAGAACTCACTCCAAGTTGCTCCTCTCGGAACCGTCTCCCCCTGAGCACAGCTTGTGCACCCCTGGAGCTTGCTGATGTCCCCAACAGGATGTCCATCCATTGTCTTCAAGTTCATCAAAAGCCATTTTAAGCATACTGAAATCTTGATGTTCTCCCCGAGCCCACTCCCACGTTCCTCCCCCATGTCAGTTGGTGGCACCGAGATTCACCCAGAAACTGAGCTCATCAAAGCCAACCCCAGAAAGCAGCAAGCCCAAAGGCGCGCACTCCCAGCCACGCCTGGAACCACTCAGTAGTGCTTCCTCCACCACTTCCACCCTGGCCGTTCTCTCTGACACTAGTGAAATGGCTCCCAGCTCAGGCCTCTATTCTACCCCCTCGAGAGTCCTGGAGCAGCCAACTGGATATTTTAAAAGATTAGATCATGTCATTCCTCTGTTTAAAACCCTCCGCTGGCTTCCTGTTGCTTTCACAATGAAATCCAAACTCCTTCGCACAGGCTACCGGGCCTTTCAGGATCCCACTCATCTCTTCCTCTCTGACCTGGTATCTACAGTGCTCGCCCTGGCTCCCTTGCTACCCTTCAGACAAGCTGCCCCAGGCTCTTTGCACTTGCTTCTCTCTTGGCTTGAAACAGTCTACCCACATCTTGGAAGGACTGGATTTTTATCATTCTTTCAAGTGTCAGCTCAAATATCACCTCCTCAGTACAATCCTCCCCTGTGCACTTCCTCTGAGGGGTTTATTACCATCTGTGATCACGTTAGGCATCTCTGTCATCCCTGCTAGAATGGAAGCCCTATGCACGTGCTCTCGGGACAGCCCCGCACCCAGGATGTGGGCCCGGAGTAGCTGCACTAATGGAGAGACTAAGAAAGCAACACTACGTGTATTTAGAAACTTGCTAATTGCATGAAGGAACATAACTGGGTTCTAATAGAAAGAAGGTAAGAGGGTCCTTTCCTCATATGGGGTGTCCAGGAAGGGCGTCTGGCGAGGGGCAGCTAAATGAGCCTGAAGAATGGGGATGTGCATCCATGAGGAGTTGGAGGAGCAGCATTCCAGGCAGAGGAAACGGAGCATGCCACGGGAACACAGAGAGGTGAGGAAGAGAGAGATGCCAGATTTCCTTTAAAAAAGAAAAAATGGGTTCAGAGTTTTATTACTTCATTTTAACTTAATAAAAGTCTCTTGCATCGTTAAATCATTTCTAGTTCTCTTTGTTTTGCTCACTCAGGAATCGTGCAGCTCTGGACAGCTGGGTGGGTTGGTTTGTATTTTGCTGTACCAGGGTTTGAACCCAGAGCCTCACACGTGTTAGGCAAGTGCTGTACCACTGACACACCCCCAGCCCTGAGCACCTTGTTTCTAAGGATACCCATGTCCACTAGAACGGTTAAAAGAGAACGATGACACCCCTCAGCACAGGGGATGGTACAAAGCCATCGGAGTGCTCACGTACTAGTGGCAGAGGGGCAACTCGATAGATCCTTGGAAAAACTCTTCAACAGAATCTGCTACAGCGGAGCCCACACCTACCTATTCCTACGTCATACTCAACAGAGCTCTGGACGTCGGTCCATCGAAAGACACATTCAAAATTGTTAACAGCTACACCGTGTGCAAAACTGCACTGTGTGCAAAACAACTGCGTTGTGTGCAAAACACAATGCAGAAGCATCGCCCAAATCGTCATCAGCAGTAAAGTTGTGAAATAGTCATGGTGTGATCGACACGGCAACTCGAATTAACAAACTGTGGTTACGACACGGGTAACCTCTCAAATGTGATGTCGAGTGAAAGACCACACACAAAAATGTCGTCTGGACATTTTCTTTATGTTCAAAAGTAGGCACACCAGGTCTGGGGTGTTAGGTCAGGATCAGGGAGAAACGGGAGACCTCTCCAGGGGAGGTCATGTTCTGTGATTGGTCTGGGTGCTGACCCTGTGGCTGTGGACTCTGGCAGTTCATGGAACTGAACACTTGTGATTTTTGTATTTCCCCATATTGTGTTATACCTCAACAAAAAGCATTAAGATGTTTATGATGATTTCATCAGGAAAATTCCAAAGTATGGATTTTCTCTATTAAAGAGAAGGCAAATAGGGCTGGGGATGTAGCTCAGTAGGTAGAGTGCTTGCCTCACATGCACAAGGTCCTGGGTTCAATCCCCAGCACCAGAAAAAAAATGAAAGAAAAGGCAAATATTACTGTTGTTAGTTTAATTTAATACTCAAAAACAGATGTTGAAGTCCTAACCCTCCATACCTGTAAATATGACCGTATTTGGACGTATGATCTTTGCAAATGTGACCAAGTTAAGTGAGGTCAGACTGGATTAGGGGAGTCCCTGAATCCATGTCCAGATTTGGATGTGAAGGGGAGCCTTGGAGACACAGGCACACAGGGAGGAAGCCACGTGATGCAGAGCTGAGAGGTACAGTGACCACCTGGACCAAGGGGGCCAAGGAGGCCGGGGATTGCCCACAGCCTCCAGCAGCTGGGAGAAAGTCATGGAGGGATTCTCCTCAGACCCCCTGTGGAACTAACCTGCTACTCCAAGATTCCTGACTTCTGGCCTCCTGAACTCCTGACAGTACATCGTTGTCTTGAGCCACCCCATCTGTGATGGTTTGTTATGACAGCCCTAGGAAACTAGCCTAAGGACCAAATTCCAAGAAGAATTCCTTTCCAATTCCCATTCAGCCTCCCGGTGAGGGCAGAGAGCATTCCCAAGGGCAGGTTCTAAGGCAGTGGTTTCTGTGATTTTCCAGCCTAGCCTGGGACATCTCAGATCCCCGACTTTCCACTGCGAATGAGTCAATGTTTCAGTTCCCCCTGAACAGAGAAGTCATGAGCAGGACCTGGAGGCAGAGGACAGAAGAGGAGAAGGGAGAAGGAGGAGAAGGAGAACAGAGGGAAGAAGGCAGCACAATTGTCAGATGTCCCCAGTTCCCATTCTTCTCCATTATGAATGTTTTGCAAGGATATCATGCCTTTCTTGCTTAGACCCTTTCTCATTACATAAATAACTTAGGTTTACTTTATAAAGATTAGAATTTTTTTGAAAACCTCATTTCACAACAATACAACCATTATTTGCATTTTGTGGTATTGTCTGCCAGATAATTTTCTTCAAATGAATATGTGTTTGTCAGCTTTATGTTGCTGTGACAACATAGGAAAACAACTTAAAAGATGAACAATTTGTTTTGGCTCATGGTTTCAGTGGTTTCAGCCCATGGCCATTGTTTCTCCCTCTGTGGTGAGGCAGAATGGCGTGGTGGAGGGGTGTGGTGGAGCAGAGGGCTCACCTCAGGGAAGCTGGGAAGCAGAGTGGGGGGAGTAGGGAGAAAGAGAGTGGTGGGGGGAAGCCTAGGGACAAGATGTAGCCCCCAAGGTCATGCCCCCAAAGACCCACTCCCTTCAACTTGGACCCACCTGCTACGGTTTCCCACCTCTCTATAGTCCATTGAGCTTGGAAGCCATCAATGGATTATTCCATGGACAAGGTCAGAGACCTCACCATCCAATCACTTCCCAAAAACCCATCTTTGCACACTGCTGTATTGGGGACCAACACATGAGCCTTTGGAGGACATTCCAGACCCAAGCTATAACAATATATATTTTTCTTTGTCCCCCAAAAAACCATCCCTGCCCAGTTGCCTGTGTCTTCTTTTCCTTGATGAACACAGGTTTTTAAAAACTCTCCCGAGATCCCTCCATGACACCACACACACATATTTCTCTTTGTTCTTCACAAAACAGTCCTGCCCCGGGCTCCTTCCTGTGCCCGCCCACTTCCACACAAGGAGTGAGTTCTCTCTCCAGCTCCACATTCCAATTGGAAGATCAGAATCACAACACCCACAGTACAGGAAGGAATGTGCTCCAAAGACGTCTTTGATCTGGTGACTGCTTTTCCAGCAAGTATCAGATTTGCTCTCTCTTTTTAGCTTCAGGTGCTGAGAGTTGAGTTAATTACACCCTCCATCCAAGACCTGCTTATCCTTGACATTGGCACAAATGACTTGGTTTAGAATGTTCCTTTAAGCTCCCAGTCCCCACTCCCCTTCTGTTCCCCAATTCACACCCATCCTGATAGGTCTTATGTCTGGAACCTTGTGCTGGATGGCTTCCCTTTGCATCTCTAGATCACTCTTGGCTTCTCTCAGTGCAGTCCTGGGTCTCAGGGGGCTCATCTGTAGGGTGCATGTCAATGGGCTGGCTGACTCTGTGCCTCGTGATGGGGTTTGGCCAATGTGGCACCTTCAGGAGACCCAGAGGTGGCAGAAGAGGGAAGCCGGGATGTTTATCCCCCTCCTCCCTGTCCGCCGGGGAGTGAGTCCTCTGGAGGACAGGAGACAGGGACATCTCCACAGCCTTGCCAGGAGGCCCTTCCGGGTAACTCTCTCAACCCTTCCAGAGGAGGGCACAGTTAGGTCACATGACTGTTCCTAGCCCTAGGGCACCTCACCATCAATGGGTGCTTTCCCTAATCCTACCCTTTCTTTTATAAGTAGTCTTTGAATTAAGGTGTCAATTATGCACTGTGTGTCTGGACCAGGACAGATACAGATATGATATGTATGTATCTTTGCAATATTTACAATAAACACCACAGACCAGAGTCCTCTGTCCTCAGAGCTGGTTTTTAAACACTGACCACTTCATCCTGCATAGGAATGTGTATGGCAAAAGTACTTGGAGAGCAGGCCGCTCCTGTCCTCCAGACTTTGGTCGACTTCTTATTTATTTCCTGGAGGAAAGCATCCAAGGCTGCCCCACTGTGTCCCTCAGTGGCCACCTCCAACCGCGGCCCATGACTCTCACCACCCACCTCTCCCTTCCCCCAGCCCTCGTGAGGAGCTGCCTCCAACTCTCTGCTATCACACACGATGTCGCAGTAAATCATAATTTTTATGGACTTTTTAGCCCAAAGTTTTTACAAACTTTTCTAAGTCTCAGTTCTGCATTTACGCCAAGCACGGTCATTTCATGAACAAACCGTGTCACATACTCAGACCTCAAGTCTATGATCCTCGACTAAACAAAGTGACCTCAAATTCATCAGGTGCTTTTAAAATGTTTTCCCTGGCCTTCCTATGACAACCACGGAGTGGGTCATAAAACAAACAGGACAAGCGTCACATGGCGACCATCGATCCAGCTCTGCATATGCGCTGAGCTCTCTCTCCTAGGCCCCAGATGAGCTTCAGCACATTCAATAGTATGCGGAGCCAGCTTGGAACAGTTTGCAGGAGCTAATTATTAAATTTTCAAGAATTTTGCAAGCCAGTTAGTACACACTGCAGTTGTTTAAAATTATATTATGTAAACTCACAATTACCCAAGTTACATAAAACACATAAAATACAATAAAAGCCCATCAGTTCCTTACTAGACTTAAACATTATCTAGGCTCAAGTAATTTCCGCTGTGTCTGTGCAGTGGAATTACTAGGTAATGCCTCACGTCTCTCTCCAAGCCCACGTTCAATGACATTTTGTTGGTACCTTGAAATCAGCCGCAGTGGGAGTGCTTGTACCATGGAAATCAGCGAATACCACAGATCAGACTCCTCTGTCCCCAGAGCTGGCTGCTGAGCACTGACCACCTGATCCTCACAACAGCCCGAGGAGACTGGTCCTCTTTCATTTTACAGATGAAGAAGTGAGGTTCAGAGGAGATAAATACTATCCCAAATCTCAGAGCTAGTCAAGACTGCAGCTAGAATTCACGCAACTCCCCAGATGACACATGTAGATACCTGAGGACACGGCTCAGGCATCTTCTCTTCCCTTAATTGGACTAATCACGAGCCTAGCGCGAGCATGATCGGGAGCTTGGCATGGGGGTGTTAACAGCTATTGGCAATTTGGAATTAGTGAATGTCTGTTATATATGTTTGCTTGTTCCAAATTAAACCGAGCCTGGTCTTCAGAACTTGAGCTCTCGGCGTAGTGTTAG
Source organism: Glaucomys volans (assembly GCA_020662805.1). Lineage (NCBI taxonomy): Eukaryota > Metazoa > Chordata > Mammalia > Rodentia > Sciuridae > Glaucomys > Glaucomys volans. The sequence continues at coordinate 646,884 of JAJEJO010000182.1, forward strand.
CGCCGTCACACTCATCCTCCTTACCCCCACAGGCCGTTCCTGCTCCCCTTTACAACAGACACAGACCCCCCCCCCACGGCTATGGTTTGAATATGGTTTATGGTTTGTGCCCACCAAGGGTCAGTGGGATCAAAGGCTTGGTCCCCAGGGTGGTGCTGAGGGGAGGTGGTGGAATCTTTGGGAGGTGAAGCCTCATGGGAGGTCCTTAGGTCATTGGGGATGGGAGGCATTCTCATGAGACCCCTTTCATAGTTCTCAGGAGAGGGTTGTAAAAGGAGGAAGCCAGGTCCGGTTCATGATTGGTTCATGATGTGACCATTTGCTTCTTCATGAGTTCCCACCATGATACACTGCCATTCAATATCCTCACCAGAGGCCAAACCCATGGGCTACCTGATCTTGGGCTTTGAACTTTTAAAACTATAAGCTTAATAAACCTTTTCTCTTTATAAAAGTGGTTGCCTTGGATATTTCATTATAGTGGTGAAAGCTGACTAATACCCTCACCTGAAGGGCATTACAGAACAACCAGGGTTTACTGTAACCAAATGATAGGGCTCTGTTGTTCAGTACCCTTGTGCAGAAAGAAAACTAGGCACAGAGTGGTTAAAACTATTTAGTTAATAAGGAGAAAAAAGTGGGTTCAAGTCAAATGTTCTGGCCCTAGTACCCACCCACTAACCCACCACCTTCGGTTCCTCTTAGGAACCAGAAACAAGCAGAACCAGGGCAGCGGTGGCCAGTCTGTCTCCCTCCCCACCTCTCCCTCTCTCTTACCGCAGGATGTCTTAGTTCTCTTCCACCCACTCTTGTTTTATTTCCCCTCTGCTTTGGTGTGTCCACTTCCACCTCACGGTGCCCAGGTTTACATGCCCTGGTGTCCTCATGGACAAGAACCACCCAGGTCAACTGGAATGATTGTGTTCCAGAACATCCCGCCTCCCAGGAGAAAGGGTCTGCTTGGAACAGCCTGGGTCACCCAGCTGTCCTTGGTTCAACCAACAAGTGCAGAAGGGGTCCTGGGCATGCACCCAGTCCCAGGAGAAGGAGAGAAGCTGGGAAGGGGGTAGACTGCAGGCACCCTTCGTGTGCCCACTGCCTTCCCCCTGGGCCCCCAGGCAACAGGACTCATATGCTCATCTGGGCAAGTAGAACAATGGTGAGAATGTTAGTCCCTCTGTTTCTAGAATGTGCACAAACACTGAGCCACATAGCAGAATAACCCTGTGAAGTGCTTGGTGTCATCCTCATCACCCTCCTTTACAGATGACAGAACGGAGACACACTTACCCAATATCCAGAAGAATCGTCCCTCAGTTCCCATGGGACTGGTTCCAGAATTCCTCCTCACTACAAGTACCAAGATCTCTGATGCTTGAGTCCCTTAAGAAAGAATGGTGCAACCCTTGCATATAACCTATGCACCATCTCCCATGGGCTTCAAGTCATCTCTAGATCACTTACTCCCAATATGATATAAATGCTATGTGAATAATTGTTATGCAGCATTACTGGAGGCAAATGATAAGAAAAAACTCAATCCCCACTCCCCACCCCCTGGCTTACTTTGCACTTTCAATCCATAGTTAGTTGAATCTGATCCCGCAGAAGCTACAGTCGGCTGCAGTGGTTAAGGGGCATGGCCATGGCCAAGGGGCCAGCCCAGGCGGCCCACCACGGTGCAGGCTCTCTTGTCTACCCCGCACTCTGCCGGTGCCTAACTGCTCAGAAGTGCCAGGCCTCCTGCTGAGCTGTTGCAAGGACCAGATTAAATAATGCCTCGGAGAGTTTTATAAACTCCAATAACAAATGAACGTTCCTCCTGATCCTGCGTCGTTCCTTATGCTGCAATCAAGGCGATGGCTCAATACAGGAGCAGATGAGAGAGGCCTTCCAGGCCGGGCTGCATGCCCCAGTTCTTCTCCCACAGTCCACCAAGAAAGTCACCATGGCCTCAGGCCACATCCCCAGGAGGACTCCAGGACACCCGGAACACATGACTTGGAAGAGATTTTATTAGACTGACAGTCACAGCTTGTTTTCTCCGTTGTGGGTTTGAGGGGGTGGGAGAGGGGTGGGTAAATCTCACCTCATGGCCTAAGGACAGGTGGAAAAGCAGGATTCCAAGGAGGAGGAAGCAGGGCTCAGGGAGGAGCCTGACTCGGAGGCAGTGAGGCTGCAGAGCAAGCTGCCCTGGAGCAGAAGTGGCAGCCGGTGCCAGCTGTGTCTCTTCAAGAACCTGAGCCACCAGAGTCACAGAGTGCTGGAAGGAGCTCCTTACTGTACAGATGAGGACGCTGAGGCCCAGTGCAGGCCCACTGGGCCAGGCCGGTTCAGCCTCTTTTCTGAATCGCAGTTTACCTCTGTTGGCCTTTCAATAATCCATGGCACCAGTCACCACCAGAGACGCAGGGATGCAACAAAGGTCCCAGGCAAAGGAGACACACAGGATCCTCAGTCTGGGTGTCCCTGAGCACCTTCATTTCCATTGTTTCTTGGGACAGAAGCTTTGCCATTGTAGTAAGAACCTTTGTTCCCCCCTGTCCACCAACAAAATGAATCCTTGCCTTGCTGTGGTCAACACTCCCCGAATTCCATGCTGCCTTCACGACTAGTTTCTGAGCCTGCAAAGGACTCTCCACAAGTTCTTTCAGTGCCACTGAGGAGGTTGTCCAATTACCCACTGTCCAACACTTCTGCATTCCCCCTCCATGTCTCTTCCAAACCTTCGCCATTCCTCTCCCCCAAGGATAACTACAGTGAAAGCCGCCAACTATGGAATCTCAGCTTGCGTCAGGCGTTGGACAGTTTCTTGAGACATCCCCAGCAGAAGGTGGTAGGGTCTCCACATTGCAGGTGAAGAAATGGAGGCTCAGGCCATCCACCACTTAGGAGACCCAAGGTCAAGTGCATGTCTGTCTGCCTCCAATTTTCACACCACCTCAAACCTCCACCAACTCACATCTGGTGGACTTCATCTCTTAATTTCAAAAGCAAATTGAGGGCTCCAGGTGGAAACCATCTCCACTTCTTGCTGTTGACCTCTAAAAGCACCTATATCCACGTTCACTATCACTTCCTGTCTTCCTTCCCAGTTCTTCACTGAGCTCCACCTGTCCACAACCACGGACAGTGGGTGGGTGCCCAGATGATTCCAATTTCCAGATGAGAAATGGACTCCAAGACATCAAAAAATAAGTGGCAGAACTAGACTCAAATCCAGAGCCTGGGGCCTTAAGTATGGATAGCAGCTATGAACAGGTGCATGAGTTACCTTGACTCCCACGTCTTTAAGTCCAGAGATTTTCCAAGTGTGGTTTCCAGACCTGGAGCAGCAGTGACTGGGAACCTCTTAGGAATGCAAATTGGCAGCTCTGGGTGGGGCCCAGCCACCACCCAGACAAGCCTTGCAGGTGATTCGGGTGAAGGCAAAAGTCTGAGAATCTCCGCTCTAGTCCAGGGGTAGTTGTATAAGTCAGCTCCCTGGCACACAGCCAGGCCTGTTTGTTTAGGTGTTGTCTGCAACTGGTACGCCCGTGACAGAGACACTCGGCTCCACAAAACCAAAACGCTTACTCTCTGGCCATTTAAAGTCAAAGGCTTGATATACATGAAGTAAGCCTTGCCTAACAGGCATGTGCCGTAACAATAGTTAACAGGGAAAAAACTTGAGATGATGGCTAGCTTTGTTTAAGGTCTTATGAAATTTTCATGAGCAATCCAAGCATAATTGTTAAGAACCCATGTATTAAGTTCACGTAAGTGGAATGAAAGTTTTATGAATGAACTTTTCAACTACTCTCTCTACAGCTTTTCATGTAAATTAGTCCTTTGGTTTTGAAACTTCTCTAAAGTAAATTTTACATTCTTGGAAATGTATTCCTTATTCCCTCTTGGCAGCCAATGGGCTTTCACCAAGTTTAAATGCAAAGTTTATAACAACAAAAATACTACTAATATAACTACCATTCTCAACCGTGTCCCATGTTTTCCCCTCCTCCCTCCCCCCCCCCCAAAAAAAAATGAAAAAAAATTTTCTGGGGGAGGATGAGAGTGATTGGAAAAAGTATTGTGTTCCATTCAAAATTTTGGTATATGGCATTTTCTAACTTAGGAAGCCACAATGTTCTTGGCCCATCATGACTTTGGGTAGCATTAACTAAGTTTTCTGCTTCCAAATCATTTTGGTTTTTAAGAATTTTTTGATGTCCTATGGCCTGCCTTCAATTTTGATCCTTTATTTTATTTGTCAGGTGCACAAAATTACCTTCCTTTTTTAGCCCTTCTGTCTTGTCACCAATCGTTCCTATTTTGGGGGAAAGGCCACATGATCTTTCTGGCTCCACTCAATGTCTAAGACACCCACCCTGCTGCCTGTGCTTGCACCCCACCAACTATTTCCCACATCCTCTTTACTGCAGCACATCTCTCCTTAGTTGATGAGATTGGGTTTATCTCTCTATAAACCCTACCAATCCTGAATGGTCTGTCATTGTCTGCCTTTAAAATCCTTCCTCTTCCCCTCTTTAAATAATGATGGGGCTAAGTTATACCCAAAGCCCACCCTACAGAATATTTCCTCAGTACTTTACAGAAAACACCAAACAAAAATATCATTTTAAAAGAGTCGCATTTTCCCCCCTTTTAGAATGTAAGCTCCTTAAGAGCAGGACAATGTCTTCTGTATGTTCTCTTGTGCCTAGTACACTGTAAATGCTCAATAAACACTGATGATGGGAGGCAGTGAAAAAAATCAAATAAAATAAAGTAAAAGGTCTGAGACCTTGCCCCAGTCTCTCACCAAATCCTTCAGATTTTACCTTCTAAGTAACCCCCAGTCTGAGTCTCTCTCCTGCTCCTGTTGCCCTGGTTTGAGCCTCACCACCACCACTAGCTCCGACTAGTGAGAGAGACTTCTCCTAAACGGCCCCCCTGCCTCCAGTCCTGCCCGCATCAGTCCATCCCCACACAGTTACAGGAAAGCAAATGTGACTGTGTCTTCCTATTCTTAAAATCCCCTTCACCTTTGAAGCCAAACCTGGGCATTTAGGGCAGTACATAGTACATCCTCCATGACTTGGTGCTTATCTCCCCGTTGGAGCCACACCGTTCTTTAGGCTTCGGAATACCAATTCACGTGGTCAATTTTCTGCTCACCCCAGGGCCTTCTCACCTCTAGGACTTTGCATCTCACCCCAGTCAGAATGGCAATGATCAAGAATACAAGTAACAATAAATATTGGTGAGGATGTGGGGAAGAGGTTCACTCAGACATTGCGGGTGGGACTGCAAGTTGGTGCAACCACTTAACAGGGACTCACTTGATGCTTTGATTACACCCTTGTCACTTTGAAACTTACATGGTTTTTTCTTTTTCCTAACCTTTTCCCTAACCTTGTCCCTGATCTTCTTTTTCCTGATCTTCTCCTTTCTGATCTTTCCTCCCTAATCTCATTTTGGCTGAATCACCACTTTAAAAGCCCTCTGTTCCTGCTGATGGGCAGAATCACAGTCTTTGGGACAGGAGTCCCCTGTGTTTCTCCTTTGCTAGCAAAACAATAAACCTTCTTTTTCCTTTTTCTCAAAACCATGCCTCGTTATTGGATTGGCATCAGGGACAAGGACCACGCTTTCAGCAACACCACTCTGGAAAGCAGTATGGAGATTCCTCAGAAAACTTGGAATGGAACCACCATTTGACCCAGCTATCCCACTCCTCAGTATAGACCCAAAGAACTTAAAATCAGCATATTACAGTGACATAGCCACATCAAAGTTTATAGCAGCTCAATTCACAGTAGCCAAGCTATGGAACCAAACTAGGTGCCCTTCAACAAATGAATAGATAAAGAAACTGTGGTATATATACACAATAGAATATTATTAAGCCATAAAGAAGAATAAAATTATGGTATTTGCTGGTAAATGGATGGAACTGGAGACTCTCATACTAAGTGAAATACGCCGGTCCCAAAAAACCAAAGGCTGAATGTTCTTTCTGGTATGTGGATGCTAATCCATAACGGGAGAGTGGGAAGGGGAAGAATAGAAGTTCATTGGATTAGACAAAGGGGAATGAAGGGAAGGGAGGGGAGACAGGAATGGAAAGACAGTGGAATGAATCAGACATCACTTTCCTGTTCATATATGAATACACGACCAGTGTGACTCCACCTCATGTACAACCACACAAATGGGAAGTTATACTCCATGTATGTATATGTCAAAATGCACTCTACTATCATGTAGATCTAAAAAACAAATTTTTAAAATGCTCTTCCAACACTGCCCACGCTCTCATGTGGCAAACTGCTCATCCTGCCAGATTCTGTCACGCTGTCACCCAGGGAGCCTTCTCAAAACTCCCCACCTTCTTCCCGCCAACCTTTTTCTTTGCACTGGTGCATTTTATGTCCATCACTGTCCCCACCCTATTTGGTTTGGCCTCTCCAGCATCCCGACAGGCCCTGGCACAGAATCTCGGTAAAAGTTCATTGAACTGATCAGAGTCAACCTACGGGTCACCTCTGTGTCCTTGCGGTCCCCTTAGCTCCCGACCCACGCAGCCCTCCTACACAGCAGCGTTGATCCTGGTGCCACATCCTATTCGGATGGGGGTCTGGTTTCCACACTTCACGTCCTCCACAGCAAATGGCACCGTGCCTGGACCTAGGAGGGCCCAACAATCTTCTGAAGGAGGGAGGAATAATGTTGCCTCTCTCAAAATCATTCCTATTTTTTCCTTTCAGGTGTGTTTTATTTTTAATCACTTTTTCTTTTGATTAAAATTAAAACGTACACATAAAAATTTTATTTTAAAAATCACTGAAAATCTTAAGAAGGAGGTAAAAATTACTTAGAATTCCTTAACCCATGTAAATGTTGCGATGGATCTCCTCTCTGTTGATCATTATGCACAAGATCTCAGGGCCGGAGGGGGACGTGCAGGTGAGCACGTGTGTGTGTGTGTGTGTGTGTGGTGTGTGTGTGTGTGTTTGGTAAACTGATCACAGGATGACTGCTTTGGGTGGATCTCACTTTTTAAACCTTGATTCCTTCACATTTTCACATTTATAGGAAAGCACGCAAAGAGCCCCCTACATGCATCAGAGGTCTTGCATTTAAGAACAAAGAACTGAAAACTTCCTGTAAGAAGCCTCCAGCGCTGTGGGCGTGTGTCTTGCTCGGCAGTGTACTTTTCTGAGGCCGGGTTTAAGGAAGTGTCCCAGCAAGGCTGAGCTCAGGTCAGCGGTGCTGGGAAAAGCCCTGGGTGGCAGGTGGGAAGGAGCATGAGCTGTGGTGCGGACTGTGGCAAGGCCGCCACCCCAGAGAGGACAAAGGAAGACAGAACTGGCACTGGAAACACAGGAAGTTTGGCTTTGGTGCAAATGAATGGCTCCTGTGTCCATGCTGGGCATGCTGAGAGAGGTGCAGGTTCTCTAAACCATCCCATCTTCACGAATTCTCCACCCAATTCTGAACCATTTAAAACAAGAGCGGAGTATGGCCGTGGAGATCAGAATGACAGAGCCATCTTAGAGGGCCCAGCTTAGGATATGGCGACATTGGACTTCCGTTTCCTGGGGACAGGAATGTGGTGGCCTTCCCAGGAAATGAGAAGTACATAGGGAGGAGCAGAGTGGAATGTGTGCTTGTGTCAGCAGCTGGGGCCCAAAGGAAAAGTGAGAACTTCCACATTTGCCAGCCAGAGGATTCACTCCTCGCCAGGGAAGCTTGAGCACAGGGCCTCAAAGAAACCAGAGTGCTACATGCATTGATGTCCCTTTGCATGGAAACACAAAGCCAGAGGGAACAGAGGTTCCTTAGAGAGGCATTAGGAGTTCCAAGTACTTATCTCTAATTCTGAACAAACCTGCATGAAGATATCAGCATCTTCCTTTTAAGAAGAGGAAATTGAGAGGGGTGAATTAGAGTGCAATGGCACACTCCAGCATGTGAAGGAGCAGGAGTGACATGCACATTGTGCTCCTTCCGCGGTGGCCGCCCTTCTCCTTGCCTTTATGAGCCATTCATTTCTGGGCAGTGCTTCTCCTGGCCCAGAACCCCTGCTAGCAAAGCGTGCAGTAGGTCAGGATGTAGGGCCCATGAGCATTTAAAATAACCTCACTTAAAGGAATAGGTAAGTAAAAATAGCATTTAAAAAAACCTCGCTTACAGGGAGAACAGAGCTCTGCTTGGAATGATCGAGCAGGTGGAAGATCCATGCAAGTTGGACTCTGAAGGAAAAAGAGGATTCTAGCGGACAGTTTGCTTTTTGTTTCTGATTATTTTTATGTTAGTTCACAAAAATCAGCCAAAACTCCTCTTGCTCTTTTCTCGTGAGTTACTTTCTAGGTAGAGGTTTGAGTTCGTGTTGAGTTTCCAAGTCTTCATTTGTGCGAAGTGGATGGACGTGCGGGTCACAGCCTGGCTTAGCGTTTCCCTGCATCCTCTCTTGCTTTCGAGTCATTTTTCATCGCTGCTTTCAGAACCCCTGCCACCCGTCCATTTCTGGAGGCTCCCCTGACTTCAATGCTGCCTGCCCTTGACACTGAAAGCCACTGGGCGCCCACTCCAGGCCCTTTGCTCAAAACCTTGTCACTAGTCCTCGCACAAGCATCTTGCCCCTCACCAGAGCAGAAACAGGATGTTCTGATCCTGCTCTTCCGTAGATGCCCGCTGCTCTGCACATGAAGCACATTTCTGTTTGGAAAATGAGAGCTGGTGGCAGTGTAGATCCAGGTCTCGGAAGGGGATAGTCCTCCAGCCATTTGTTCCCTTAATCCTTACAACAACCCTTAAAATAATTGGTGCCTAGAGAAGTTGGTTCACTGGGCCAAGCTTTCCCCAGATGATAATTGGTGAAGCTGAGGTTGGACCCTAGTACCCAAGCTTCTGCTGGTACCCAGGCTTCTTGCCAGTGTGCTACCTCTCCTGCATCTCCTTCCTGTTGAGTGGCTTTGGCCAAGACACTTCCTTTCTCTGGGCCTCCCTGGCCACATCTGTGAAGTGGAGGCAGAGAACAGATGACAAGATCCATCCCTATTAGAACCCTTTCCACAAGATCAGGAGCAACACCAAATGGCAATCCTCCCTGTTAGTGCAGTTCATAGAGCCACACTCATCCTTCTTGTTAAGCAGATTACCCTGGAAACAAGATTTGCCCAAATGGTCAGACCAACCCCCTGAGTCACCGCTCCAGGAAAATTTGTGCGGGAAGGGGCGGTTCCCAGAACAGGCCTGGCTGCCTCACCCTGAGGTCTCAGGAGGCACTGCCTGTCCTTCCAATACAGGCTGTCTTCTCAGAGGCCTGGCAGGGGTCCCATGTAGGATGATCAGAACATGAAGCCACTTCCTTGTACAGTCGAGCCCGGGGACTAGGCAACATAGGCCTCAAGGAAACACCTGGGAGTGTCACTGTGAACAGTCATGGAACCCAGACTTGCCCAGCCTGTGGGCTGCAGGAAGAGACCTGTCATCCATCACCTCTGATAGTCCATTCACTCACTCATTCATTCAACAAACATCTAAAAATAGCATCCATGATGGGACCCCACTGTGCTAGGCACTTAAGACAAAAGATGGTGCCTCCTTCTCCTAAGGGGGAGGGTGGAGAACCAAGCACACAAGCAGATCGACCCAACCCATGTAACGCTCATTAGCTGTGGGACCCTAGAACACTGCACACCCTCTCTGAGCTTCCGTTTCCTCATCAGCCAAATAGAGTAAATAATATTGCATCCTTTGTTTCAACCTCTGCAGCTTTCCACATCCTATGGGTCACTCCCCATTTCCCAGATGGATCCCATTCCTTTGCCCTCTTCTTTTCCTGAGAGCATCTATTTTCTTTCCCTTTGTCTCTAATCTCATCAGTTTTTCAGTCTTCTGATCTTTGCCCAGTGCAACGGGGAAATGGTCTCTCCTTGATGGTTCTGGTTGGTAGTTCTGCTGCTTAGAGAAGGGCTGTCCCTTCCCCATGTATGTCCCCAAATTACCCCACAACCCAGCACCTAGCATAGTCTCAGCACATACTAGAGGAGGTATACTATTTGCTGAATGAATAAATCTTGCAAGATTAAGTTAGCACTACCTGACTTCCCAGGCATGCAATTATTTGTCTCCTCCATTAAACTGCAAACTCCTGTGCAGACCCTGGATGAGAGAGAATATTAGTGTTCAGTAAACACTGGTGAAAGTGAAAACCAAGTTGATCAGGGAAGGGATTACTATCTTTGTTTTAGTAATGACTCAGGTTCTGAAAAAATCCCAAAGGACCTGGAGATTCATTCTGGGAGGTGAGCGACATGCCCAATCACAGGGTCCCAGGGCGGCCTCACTTCCTGCCTTGATGCTGAGCTGTCAGACCAGTGCTCTCCTAGGTGTTCTTAAAAAGCACTTATTTCACAAATTCCAAATACACATTTTCAAAGTCTCAGAACTTGGGATGCATTTCCTTTGTTTAATGCTTCATAATGGTTATTGTCTTACAATCAACACATCCTAATATTTGATGAAGTACATTATTAGTCGTAATTAGTCATAAGAAGAAACACAAGTAGTCAATTTCACCCTCAATAGTTATCAAAGTAATGAAAATCAGAGCCATAAAGGAGAGAGCCTTTCCCCCTATTGCATTTAGCAAAGATCAGAAGATGAAAAATTGATGCTATTGGAGGGAAAGGGAAGGAAAATAGATTCTCTCCTATATAATTAGTGAAAGGGTGCAGTGGTATAAACTTTTGACTGGGCGTGGTGGCACATGCCTATAATCCCAGCACCTTGGGAGGCTGAGACAGGAGGATCGGGAGTTCAAAGTCAGCCTCAGCAACTTAGTGAGGCCCTAAGTAAATCAGGGAGACCCTGTCTTTAAAAATAAAATATAAAAAAGGTCTTGGAATGTGTCTCAGTGGTTAATTCCCTGGGTTCAATCCCCAGTACCAAAAAATAAAAATAAAAAAAAGGAAGTTATACTCCATGTATGTATGATATGTCAAAATACATCCTACTGTCATGTATCACTAAAAATAACAAATAAAAACTTTTAAGAAATAAAATAAACTTTTGGAGGGAGAAATTTAAAATTTTTTGACTCATGAAAAAAATTCTTTTTTAAAAAATATTTTTTAGATGTTGATAGACCTTTATTTTATTCATTTATTTATATGTGGTGCTGAGAATCGAACACAGTGCCTCACACATGCTAGGCAAGTGCTCTACCACTGAACCACAGCCCCATCCCTGAAAAAGAATTTCATAAAAAAATGCTTCCCCTTTGACCCAGGCATTCCATTTCTAAGAATTTATCTAGGATGAATTCTTGTTTGCACTCTGATTTATCTATATTCTAAGAAACCTTGTTTACAGTAAGAAAAACTGGAAGCAATGTACATTTGGCAGCTAAGATTAAGTATAGGTAATTGTATCAGTTAAATAGTACAAAATAATGAAAAATACTATTAGTAATTACAATGAGTTCTAATCACATGTATTTACGTGTGTGTACAGAGAAAAGCTATTTGTGATACTTGGCTTTACTAACAATGTAGCTTTATTCCAATGTCACTTTTATTTGAGAAATTAATCCAGATCGATAACCAGCCTGGTATAAGGAAGGATGACCTGGGCTTAATAAAATTGTACATGTTCCTTTTACCACAGCTAAGTCTTAACAACTTTTTAAAACTGTAATTCCATTGTTATTTTTTATTCATTTGTTTTTGGGGAGTACTGGGGATTGAACCCAGGGGCACTCTACCACTTAGTGGTATTTTTTTGCCCGGGGGGTTGGGGGTTGCTGAGGATTGAACCCAGGGCCTTGTGCTTGCGAGGCAGGCACTCTACCTACTGAGCTATATCCCCAGCCCTGAGTGGCACTTTGAGACTGACTCTCACCAAGTTGCCAAGGTTGGCCTTCAACTTGTAATCCTCCTGCCTCGCCTCTCAAGTCACTGGGATTACAGGCATGCACCACCCCACCCAGCTTGTTCTTCTTTCGATGTATTATTTTTAAATAATTTCCAACTTACAGAAACATTTTAAGAATGGTAAAAACAACTCCGTATACCCATCACCCACAGTTGCCAATTTTTGACATATTGCTTCATCTGTATTATTTCTGTCATGCACGCACATTCTGGGCTTCCCTCTTTATCTATATCTGTGCTTGCAGAATTTTTTTTTTTATGAAACATTTGAGAGTAAGCTGCATGCATCATGCCCTTTTACCCTTTAACATTTCAGTATGCATTTCTTAAGAAAGGAGATATTCTCTTACACAACAATAGAACCATCAGCAAATTCCAGGAATACAGTACTTTTTCTAAAATATTTTTTAAGTTGTCAATGGACCTTTATTTTGTTTTAATTTATTTATACGTGGTGCTGAGGATCAAACCCAGTGCCTCACACATGCTAGGCAAGCGCTCTACCACTGAGCCACAACCCCAGCCCCAGAAATACAGTAGTGATACAATATTTTGATCTGAGATTCCAACAGTCCAGATTCCAACTGAATTATTGTCCCCAAAGTGCACAGCCTAGCAAGTGTTTGTTTTGTTTTGTTTTGTTTTGTTTTATGACACTGAAGATGGAACTGAAGGCCTTGCCCACACCAGGCAAGAGCTCTACCATTGAACTACACCCCTAACTCTGTTTTTTCTTCTTAACCTGGAACAGCTCATCAGCCTTTCTTTGACTCTGGTGGCATCAAGGGTTTTAGGAACACAGGTTGTCATTCCATATAATTTAGGTGGTCTGATGCTTTCTCAGAATTTGGCTCCATTAATGTCTTTCTGGTTGGAGCATCTTACATAACATGTCCTTCTCAAGGTATTGTATCTAGGGACACACGGTGTCTGTCCCTCAGTGTCCCTCAGTGGTGTTAACAGTGGCACCCAACCTGTATCACTTAGTCATCACTTGTGCCTTCTCCGCAGTGTGGTTTCTATCTCTCCTTCTCAGATCATTCACAGGAAGACACGTGGAGACTAAATTTCCTATTTCTTATCAGACTTCTTCCCCACCTATTGAGAATTCAGTGAGAAATCCCATTGAATCAATTCTTTCTATGTAGTTGCAGAATGGTGATTTTTCTGATGTAATCCTTCCTTCTATGCTTATTAATCATATGAAAGAGCTTCACATTTATTTAGAATCAAAATAGACTCAGAGTCTTGTTTTATGCAAGGGGCTAAGGTTCATTACTGTCCATATTTATCTTGATGCTCAGAATTATCCGAGCTTGGGCCAGTTTGCCCAGTAGGGGCCATTCCCGCATGCTCCTGTCCTTTTTGACGTGCTCCATCATCTTTTTGTTTGTTTGCCTGCTTAGCCCTTCTTGTCCTTCTTTTGGCACAGCTAGCCGCTCCAGACTTCTCTCACTCTTTCTATGCCATAACCTTGGAATCAGCCACTTCTCCACAGGGACTGGTTGCTTGTAGTGGATAATGGCATTTAGAAACCAAGATCTGGCTGCCTATAGATGTTTCATTTTTCTTCTTTTCAGTTATCTGTATCTTCTACTTTTTAAAATGAATGAAGCACATATGCCTTTATAATAAGAAAATGTCGAAGTCATTTTCACGTTGTTCTTAAAGGGAAGAAAAGCAAGCAGAGTGGGCCGTCACCAGCCCCCTGGGAGCCAAAATTCCTCAGACCCACGAGAACGATTTTCATCTGCTGACTTTTCAAATGCCAGAGGAAGTAGATCCAAAACAGAGGTTGGCCCTGGGAAGTCCTGGCAGGGAGCTGTCCTTCATCCTTAGAGGGCAGGAGGGCGCACACTGAGTCCTTTCCCGGGTGAGAGCTGCAGAACCAGCCTGGGGACCCAGCGAGGCATCCCCATCGGAAAGGAACAGGAACCCACAGAGAGACTGTTCACCCAAACCCACTGCCCATACAAGATGGCACTAGGCACCCCCAATCCCGATTTTCTACTGAAACTAAGAGGGCAGGCTGGCACATCCACCCCAGCCCCAGGCACATCCATCCATCCATCCCTGCCTTGGGAACCAAAATGGGCCGGAAGAGGGCAGGACGTGTGGCCGGGGGCTGTGATCGCTCAATGCCTGTTTAACTATTCTAATTAATTTTTGATATGCTGTCCACATGACCAACCCCTGTCTTTTCCCAAGAGCAGCTGGCTGGCACTGTCCCAAAGAGCCCTTTTTGACTAGTAGTCACCCCTCAGGCGGAGGCCTCTCTGTGGCCCTGAGTGGCCACTCCACCATGGACTGGTCCACAGCTGGGATCCTGGAAGAATTTAGGGCCGGGGCACAGCTCTGGCAGCTCCTAGGGGCAGCTATCCTTGGCCTGGGGTAGAGGTGGCCAAGTTCCCTGCACCCCTTTCTTGTTCCCTCAACAAGTGGCATGAATATCGCCACCCTCATTTTCTTCTTATAGAAAACTACACGCTTTTTCATGCCAAGGCCCATGTCTCCTCCCATGAGAATTTCCCTGCGGGCGGGCTCCCTGACCTCCACCCCCAGAACTCTCCATCTGGGTTCTTTATGGTGCTGATCTCATCACTGGGTCACCAGATGTCAATCTGTCTCTCTGTGAGCTCAGGAGGCCAGAGGCTGTGGCAGTTCATTCTTGCAGTCTTGGTGCCAAGCACAGCATCTCCAGTGGAATTCAACATGAACTGGAAGGAAGGAAGCGGGGAGGGAGGGAGAGAGATGAGCTGTGGTGGGTATGGCCAAGGCAGAAGGGATGCTGGGATACAGTCATGTTCCCACACCACCCTCCTAGCCGGTGCCCTGCCCCGGGCACTCACACCCAACTGCTGAGTTTGCTGTGCAGGACTCCTCACCATCTGAAATGTCATTTATCCTGTACTGCTTACTTTCTGTCTCCCAGCCTTGCCCTGGCTTCAGCAGCTCCCTAGCAGCTCACAGCCCACCCAGCCCCGGCGCAGGGCCCCTGCAGCCAGCCCACGGCAGCTACTTGCAGAGTGATGAGTGGCTGGATGGATGGACTCTGCTCCTTTGGAAGGCCCACATTCTGTCCCTTGTTTTTGTGCTTTGTATAACTGGCATGTTAAATTTAAGATGCATTCCCTGCCCCCTCTTTCTAAAAGCCTCTTGGGGAAGGTAACAACTTCCAGAACTTTCTCTGTTCTCCTAGCTTCTTTTGTTACCTTCTGTTTTCCATCTTGTGTACATTGGTTGAGTGCCTCCTAGGAGCTGCACACAGTGCTGGATGGTAGAAACACGAGCACCACTCAGGCGCAGGGCCCAGGAGATTCCTAGGGACAAATGTCAGGAAGAAGGTGTCATGGTTTGGGTGTGAGGTGTCCCCCAAAAGCTCACGTAGGAGACAATGGGGGAAGTTCAGAGGAGAAATGATTGCGTTGTGAGAGTCTTAACCCAATCAATAAATTAATCCCTGATGGGATTAACTGAGTGGGAACTGAAGTGGAAGGGTGTGGCTGGAGGAGGCGGGCATTGGGCATGTGGCTTTGGGGTATATATTTTGTATTTGGAGAGTGTAGCCTCTCTGCTTCCTGATCACCATGTGAGCTGCTTCCCTCTGCCACACTCTTCTGCCATGATGTTCAGCCTCACCTGGAGTCCCAAAGAATGGAGCCAACCTTCTATGGACTAAGACCTCTGAAACCGTGAACACTTGAATAAACTTTTCCTCCTCTATAATTGTGCTGCTCAGATCATTTAGTCACAGCAGTGAAAAAGCTGACTAAAACAGAAGGTGAGAGATGGGTGGGCGTGGGCGTGTGGATCCTCCACCTGGCACCAGGCAACTATGCTGGCGATATGACTTAGGAGGTGGTTGAATGCCAGGCACCATTCCACAGTAGCATCAAGCGTGATGATTTGCACCTCAGAATCTTCTATTGGGTCTGGAAGAACACGGTTATTTGAAATTACTGGGACAAAAATGCTAAAGGTATTCTGGCTAAAAGATGACAGTTTTCTGTCACTGCCTATGACACAGATAAAGGGAAGCAGGGGAGGGTCCCACCTCTTCTTGAGAATGAAGTGGAACGTACTTTTCTGGAAGTGGAAGAGAGAAGAAACCTGGTGTTCCCCAGGTAAAGGACATATGGACCCATTGTGCATATGTTCATATCTTTATTCTGATTGTAAAACTAACATGTACTAAATGTGGGGACAAAAACAGAAAAATATGAATAGGAAAAGGACAGTCCTTTTGGGGGGGGGTGTTGGGGATTGAACTCAGGGGCACTCGGCCACTGAGCCACATCCCCAGCCCTCTCTCTTATTTTATTTAGAGACAGGGTCTCACTGAGTTGCTTAGCACCTTGTTTTTGCTGAGGCTGGCTTTGAACTCACCATCCTCCTGCCTCAGCCTCCCAAGTGCTGGGATTACAGGCGTGCACCACCATGCCTGGCTTCCCTTTTTTTTATTAGTGCCTTATAGCCGAACATAATGATGGAATTTGTTGCTACATGTTCATACATGCACACAACATAGCAAGATAATTTGGACAACATCAGTCCCCAGCACTCCCCACTCCCTCCCCACCTCTCAGTCCCTGGTCCCTTTCCTCTACTGAGCTCCCTTTGATTTTCATGAGCACACCTGCCCCCCAACTTTTCCTTTTTCCTCTCTAGCTTCCACATATTAGAGAAAACATCTGGCCCTTGACCTTCTGAGTCTGGCTTTTTGTGCTTAACATAACTGTCTCTAATTCTATCCACTTTCCTTATGGCTAAATAAAACTCTATTGTGTTTCATACCACACCTTCTTTATCCATTCATCTGTCAATGGGCACCTAGGCTGAGTCCCTAGTTTGCAAATTGTGCTGTTATCAACATGGATATGCATTTATCACTATAGTAGGATGATTCTAATTCTTTAGGATAAACACAGGGGAGTGGTGTAGCTGGTCATACGGTGTTTCCATGCCTAGTCTTCTGAGGAGCCTCCATAGTGATTTCCATGGTAGTTGTACTAATTTACAATCCCACCAGCAGTGTAATAATGTTCCTTTTCTCCACATCCTCTCCAGCATTTATTATCATTTGTTTTTATTTATTATCATCACTATTTTTACAGAATACTTTTATTTGCTTATTTTTATGCAGGGCTCTTGAGGATTGAACCCAGTGCCTCACAGGTACGAGGCAGCGCCCTGCCACTGAGCTACAGCCCCAGCCGGTATTGAGTGTGTTCTTGATGACTGCTGTTCTGACTGGTGTGAGGTGAAATCTCAATGTAGTTTTGATTTGCATTTCCCTAATTGCTAATGATGTTGAACATTTTTTCATATATTTGTTGGGCATTTGTATTTCTTCTTTTGAGATATGTCCATTTAATTCATTGAATTTATATTAAGGGTCATTAAATTCATTAGTTCATTTGCCCATTTATTAACTGGGTTACTTGCTTTTTTGGTGTAAAGTTTTTCGAGTTCTCCCTGTATTCTACATATTAGTCCTCTGTCAAAAGAGTAGCCAACCAAGAATCTCTCCATTCTCTGGGTTCTCTCTTCACATTTCTAATTGTTTCCTTTGCTGTTCAGAAGCTTTATAATTTAATGCCATCCCATTGATTAACTCTTGGCATAAGGACATTCTCTTTACATCTCCCCCCCAAAACATACACATATAAAGTATGGATTTTATAGTCACATACGTACAGATATTAATAGTAGACCATTAATATCTTTGCGGTATTCTTAGTCTCCCTTCTAAGCAAGAGGTCATTGTGCTCATTTGAGAACATGCTGTTCATGCAGTACTTTCTCTTGCTTTTCTCACTTGGTTTGCCACAAATATTTTCCCACATGATTAAAAAATGCATCATAAGTGAGGAATTCAAATTGCAGAAAAATTTATATAGTCTGGTACAAGGGGAAACCAACCACATGCAACCCAAATAATATGTATTTTCTATGAACACGTGGAATGTGAGCTCTCTGAACTAATATTACAAACTCAAAATAGCGGGAAATCTCTGGGAAGGTGAAGCTGATGCAGGAAAGCAACGATCTTAGCTTCACCTGCAATGCTCAGAGAGGGAGATTCAAGTTTTCAAGTGCGATGTATGTAAGTGAATTTACTTTTAAGGTTTAAACTTCATTAAGTCATGATTACACTGCTTGATGTTATACCATATGACTGCATCTGATTTTATTTAACTTTTCTTCTAAGATTGGACATCAGAATATTTTTCAAATTTTTAACTATTCTAAAAAAATTTCTATTCATTGGATACAAATCTTAATCTTGGATTATTTCTTCTGAGTGTATTTCTGCTAGTGTCTGAATCACCACATCTTCGTAAGTGCCAAGTGCTATCAATTTTTAAAATTATTACTAATTTGGTACTGACTCATTTAATTTTAATCAGTACTTCTCTATTGCTAGTGGAGCTGGAGTTTTTTTAAATGCATTCATTAGCCATTTTCCCTGTGGAGGGAATTTTCCTCATAAACCTTCAGGGAAGAACCTCTCACAGGAGAGGAGCACTGGGAATTCATATTGCGCAGAATTTTTTGTTTGTTGGTTCGTTTTTAATCCTTGAAGCTTTCTTCCTTTCATTGCACAGGAGAAAGGGAAGCAAAGAAAAGACAGTTTGGAAACCAGACGGGAAGGGTGACATCAGCCATGAGTCAGCTTGCAGCTCCTGAAGTGAATCTCCCTAAAACATAGACCTGGTCACATGCGTCACTGACTTGCCCACATCTTGAGTGTCTCCCCATCACCTGATGCGAGAAAGTCCTCCTCTGTGAAGGAGAAGGTTGAGAACTCAACCTTCTCAAGCATGTTTCCCTCGCCTCTTGCACACGTCCTATCTTCCATTCACCAGGTTCTTGGCCATCCTGCCGACGCCCACAGCCTGACCTACTTCTTTCCTTTGCTCCCCTGAAATCCCCTCCCTGCTGGACCCCGACATCAACCTTTCCTTCTTCCATTGATTCAAGTGTCACCTCTCCTGCAGGCTTATGCTCATCCTCTAAAATTCAGGTGATTTTTTTTATTCCTTTAAATGTCTATCTGTTCTCGAGGCAGGCATTAAAGACTACAGTTCAAACCCAGGTTTGTGGGTGTGATGGTTAATTTTCAGTGTCAACTTGATTGGACTAAGGGATACCCAGATGGCTGGTGAAACAACACTTCTTGGTATGTCTGTGAGAGCATTCCTGAATGAGGTTAGCATTCGGCTCTCTTGACTGAGTAAAAAGGATTCGTCTTCAACAAAGTGGGTGGGCATCGTCGTAGCTGTTGAAGGCCTGCCTAGAGCAAAAAGATGGAGGAAGGGCAGATTTTTTCTTGCTTGAACTAGACCATCCATCTTCTCCTGTCCTCCAACATCCATGCTCCTGGTTCTCTGACTCTTGGCCTCAGACTAGAACTTACACTGCTGACTCTCCTGCTCCTAGCCTTTTGGCTTGGACCAGAATTACACCGCCAGCTTCTATGTTCCTTCAGCTTGAAGATAGCAGATCATGGAGTGTCTCAGACTCCATAACCATGTGATTGATCCCTCATAATAAATCTCTATCTACCCAGCCTACTGGTGTCTCTGGAGAACCCCGACTAATACAGTTAGTCCTTCTACTTCCTGTTTGTATACCTTGGGCAAATTATTAAGGAAACTGAACCGCTGATTCATCTCCCTGAAAATCAGAAAATGAGACCACATCAATAAAATAAACACATTTCCTGACACACAGTAGAAAGTCAATAACTGTTAGTTTCTACTTCAGTTTATTTTGTCGTGCATTAGAGTGATGTGTGTAATGCTTATACCATTTCTAGAGTGGAAAGTCCTGACAGGAAAGAACCCAGATCCTGAACATTTAAGTGCCTTCTGCACAATAGCATCTATCACAATGCTTTGCACACAATAAATATTTGACATCTATGTTGAATTTGGATGAGGTTAAGGCAAATCATTGAGAATTTACTTTTGACTAAAATTTACTAAGCAAAAGAAATGTGTGCACTTTCTATAATAAACTAAAAGAGAGTAAAGAGAAATGTCTGAATGTGAACATGAGTTCCAAGTCTGGATTTTCCATTCTGGGTTGTGAGGCTCTGGGAAAGCCATTTACTTCATGTAAAGGCCTTAGTTCCTGTGTCTTTGAAGGGAGCTATTTAAAGAACTTACCTCATAGAGTTCCTGGGGAAGAGTAAATGAGATCATACACGGGGTGGACAGAGCCAGACATAGAGTAAGCCCCCGAGCAAAACCAGTTATTTCTACAAAAGAAGGCAAAGATGAAATGTTGTGGGAATTAACATTATTGAGGAAAGACTGAAATATGCAACTGGCTAATTCATATTTTTTAAAAGTTCATAAGAATGCTCTTTTATTATAGCATTTGTTTAAATTTTGATTGTTTAATGATTTTAAAAAAAGAAATATTTTATACATAAGGAGTAAAATGTTTCATGCTATAGGAACAGTTGGAGAGTGCCCTGATGCCACCCTCTTACGTTTTCCAGGAAGTCTGGACCTTGCATCCAGATGGCAAGACTACAACACAACTCCACAACACAAGACACGGTTGTCATTCATCTACTGACTGTCCCGTAGGTGCCAGGAACTTCACAAAGCATATTTACAGTACAAAGTATATTCCTGGTGGTCTAGTCGTTAAAATTTGGTACTCTCAAAGTGCAAGGACAATTTAAAACATTCCACACTAACTCTGCTTTTTGTACTAAAACTGCAAAACCAGGGAAACCGAAGAGGATCGGCACATAAGTAGGTGCTGCTTTAAGTCCGATGGTAGGAAACGCAAAGCATTCGTTTCCGATGGCTTCTGTATTTTTCACATGGCACTTGAAAAAGATAGTCTGGGTAGAAATATTCTAAAAGGGTTAGAGAAATATGAAGCAATATTTTTACTTTATCAACCCCTTATTATCTAGCAGAGAGTGGAGCTTGGTATAAATGAGGCCCCAGGACAGTTGGGTTTTGAGGGTCCTGGACTCAGGAAAGCAGGCAGGTAGCCAAGTTCTGCACCATTGATCTTGACATGCCCACACCTGGACTGTACGCCAAGACTGAGAAGGCAGTGCCGGGAGCAGGAGGCTACCATGAATTTGTGCCTAATTCTCTCTTTCAAACAGGCCTCACCCTGCTGGCCTTATCCATTGGCTCTGAGAAAGGAAGATTCTGGATTTACTCAATCATTGCATAACATCCTGTTTTGAGCAGTTTTGGGCCTAAACATGTCCACATCCAGATTCTGCTGATCATCTCCAATAGGGTGGCCCAGGGCAATGATGACCTCTGGGGACAGATGAGCTGGGAAGCAAGTCTCAGCCAGGCTGCGTCTTCTCCTCATCCTGCCTGAACGGTGACTGTGCAGCCCTCACCAGCCCGAGGGCTTTCCACTCCCTCACAGCCCAGCTCCCACTCTGATTCACCCTGGTCGCCCCGTGGGGAGACAAGCGTCTCTGCTGCAGCTGAGCGGGGAGGGATTGCTCTGGCTGAATGGGTCTGCTTGGCCTTTTTCCTTTTGTCTTCTTTAAAACCCTTTTTCTTTTGAACACAGCATATGCTTATTATAAAGCAAAATATAGAGATTAAAAAATATATCACCACCAGTCCCCACCACTCAGAAGTAATCACATTAACATTTTGGTTTGTGCCCCCTCTGGGGAACACACACACACACACACACACACACACATACCTGAATAGTGTGTTATGAACACACAAAGTCAGGAAAATGGAGTTCAAGTACTCCAAGGCCCTTGTATTTCCTGGGAAGCAGTAAAAACGCTGTATGAGAGTACACTTGATATTAAGAGTACTAAGTCAAGGAGGCACATTTAAATCTTCAGGGTAACCACGAAGAGAATGGGAAAAGCATGCGTTAACTACACACATTACCTGAGGACACTGCAGAATGCACAAAAACACCTAGTTTCTAGAAAGGATGTAACAGAAATAAAGAGTAGAGATATTTCATATTTTGATAACTTTTTGCCTGGAAGCAAGTCCTATATGAGGCCGCTGAATCTGATAGAGAACCTGCACTGTTTATGACTTAAGTAATCAGAGGAGAGAATTCAAGATAAATGCAGCTGATGTAAAGTGAGGATACCAAATAGCCCGGTTCAGGCTAAAAGAAATTTGAGCCTCTGCTGGCCACCTGGGAGACAGAGTCTGCAGTTCAAGTTCAGCCAAGTTAATAGCTTTCTTTAAAATATTAACATTATTTGTAGTGATGTGACTGAATCCAGAGTTTCTACAACATATCATTCAAATGTCCTGTGTACTGGCCTAAATTAATTTATATACAAAGCAACAAAAAATGTTACCCTGTCTAAAGATTGTTCAAGGAGAAAAGACAATAAATAAAGATAGGTCGCATTTTGGAGACAGCAGACAAGGGCTTTAAGACAACTATTAACACTGTGTTTGAAGGCTGAGAGGAAAGAACTTATAATGAATGAAACGATAGGAAATTTTAGAAGAGAACTAAAATAATAGCAACAACAACAAAAAGACCAAAGTAGAAATTCTATACCTGATATCAATATTTGAAATTTAAAACTCGATGGACTTAACAGGAGAATGGATGTGACAGAGAAAGAGCCACGGAAGACAGACTTGAAGATGGATGAATAAGGCTATCCAACCTGAAGAAAAGAGAAAAGATGGAGGGGAAAAAAAATCAGTGTTCAGAGACCTGAGGGAAAAGAGCAGTCTGAGATGTGTGTGAAACGGAAGTCCCAGAGGGAGAGGAAGTGGGTCAGAAAAAAATACTTGAAAAACAATAGCCAGATACTCTCCAATTCACTGGAAGACATGAATTTACAGATTCAAGAACCTCTGGAAACAGCATTGAGAAAACTGTGGATAGTGAAATCACAGTCAAACTGCTGAAAATCAAAAGCAAATATAAAACTCTTGAAAGCAGCCAGAGAAAATTGATAATGGAGTGACATGAATTTCAACGATTCTGAATTTCTTAGTAGAAATGACAGAGCATAGAAGTCAGACCTTGAAGGTGCTGAAGGAAAAGAAGAACGGTCAATCCAGAATTCTCATATCAGTGGAAACATCACTTAATACAACTAAGGGAAGCTGTTGCCAACAGACCCTCATTATGAAAAAAATAAATAACTAGTAGAGGAAGTTATTCAAGTCTAAAGGAAATTATGCAAAGTTGACACATATCTTTTTG
The DNA here is from genome assembly GCA_020662805.1 of Glaucomys volans. Classification (NCBI taxonomy): domain Eukaryota; kingdom Metazoa; phylum Chordata; class Mammalia; order Rodentia; family Sciuridae; genus Glaucomys; species Glaucomys volans. The sequence goes on from JAJEJO010000182.1 coordinate 670,019, forward strand.
AAGGAAATGATAGCATCATAAATTATAAATTTGTGGGTAAACATGAATGATTTTTGTCTTAATTTCTTAAAAATACATATGCCTGTTGAAACAAAAATCATAGCATTGTCGTTTAGGTCTAGAACAGTAGATGTAATACCTATGATGACCACAGCACAGAGAGGGCGTGGGTGGACAGGGTCCGCACAGGTAAGAAGTTCTGACACCTTCCCCAAGAGGATACAGCATTGACTCTAAGTGCAGGGGAAATGTTAAGGGCATGGCTTCTAAGCCTTAGAGCAGCCACTGAAAAGCAATAGAGGCTGGGCACGGTGGCACACACCTGTAATTCCAGTGGCTCTGGAGGCTGAGGCAGGAGGATCGAGAGTTCAAAGCCAGCCTCAGCAACTTAGCAAGGCCCTAAACAACTCAGTGAGACCTTGTTTCTCAATAAAATACAAAAAAAGACTAGGGATATGGCTCAGTGGTTGAGTGCCCCTGAATTCAATCCCTGCTACCCCTCTAAAAAAAAATCAATAGAGGTAGAACTAAAAAGCTAGTCTGTCAATTAGAATGGACTACAAAAAACTGTTCAATTAAACCATGCATTTGAACTAGGGCAATGTTGAACCAAAGAGGTTGAAAACTGGTCTTGGTAATAAAATAATCTTAAAATTTTTTATGTACAGATCATATAGAGAGAGTATATAAATAAATACACAGTATATTTATGGTATTCAAGCTTCTGGGAGATGTGACTGGGGGGAAATGTCTAACTAGCTCCTAAGGAGGGTGATAGTGAGGAAAAAAAAAGGGAGGGTGGAGAAATTTTGAATTAAGCTAAAAGAAAGCAGGAAGGCAGAACACAGAATCAAAAAGCGTTGCTTAAGGAGATATGTTCCGGGAAATGTGTGGTCAGGATATTTCTGAGAAATGTGTCATTAGGCCACCTCATTGCTGTTGGAACCTCAGAGTGTACTTACACAAACTAGACAGCTACGACACCCCCGGGTCACATGATCTTTTGGGACCAGTTGGTGTTTGCCATCCATGGTTGACCGAACCATAAGTGGTGCATGACTACATTACAATAGTGGGCCGAGCTCCACACCTATTGATAATTACACTAAGGATTAATGGACCAAACTTTATGCTAAAAGGCTCAACCCACCAACAAGGGAATATAAAGTGAACGGTTTGAGCTTTGATGTCAGACAGGCTCATATTTGGAACCCAGTTTAATCAGGTACATTTCCTCAAATGTACTGGATATTTGAGTACATTCTTACTAGTACTAGGATTAAATGAGGTTATGTGTATAATATGCTTAGTGTAGTGCCTGGTGTCCAGAAGGTACCCATCCCTCATAATCAAATCTAACAATAGAGGAGACAGTGGGCAATATCTCCAGCACTTAACCAGTGCTGGGTTCATCTAAAATGGGTTGGTAAAGTATTGTCTCAGCCAAATCTAAACTGTCAGTAATTTGTACAAAAAAAGTTATATTGGAACATGACCACACAAACTCGACTATGGATTGCATATGGCTACTTTTGTCTTATGACTGTAGAGACTGGTCCTTAAAGCCTAGACTAGTCAGCATACAGCCCTTTAGAAAAAGCTTGCTTGCTGGGTGTGATGGCACATGCCTGTAATCCCAGCCTCTCTGGAGGCTGAGGCAGAAGGATCACGAGTTCAAATCCAGCCTTAGCAATTTAGTGAGACCCTAGCAACTTAATGATACCCTGTTTCAAAACAAAATATAAAAAGGCCTGGGGGTATTGCTCAGTGGTTAAACCACCCTGGGTTCAATCTCCAATACCAAAAAAATAAAGTAAAGCTTGTCTGTCTCTGATCTAGAACATGACTATAGCATTTTACTTTCCAAATTCCCTCCCTCCTAGTTTTCATTTTTGAGACATCTTATGCCAACTTTTTGCTATTAATACTTATAATTCCATTTATTTAGCATTAGATAGATCAACTTACAACAAAAAGATGCTGGGGATTATTTAGATGTTTGTATGATGAAAATTCCAATCTACACTTGATATCTAATATCCTCTCTCCAAGGCTCTTACTTTCTTTATAGCCTTTTACTGTGATAACTCTAAAAAAAAAAAAATCACACTAGAAGAACTGTCTAGGGGTCACTAAAATCCACCATCTCACTCCTTTGTTAAAAATCACAATCAAATTTTTTTGGTACCAGGGATTGAACCCAGGGATGCTTAACCACTGAGCCACATCCCAAGCCCTTTTAAATATTTTATTTAGACACAGGGTCTCACTCAGTTGCTTAGGGCCTCACTAAGTTGCTGAGGCTGCTCTGAACTCGTGATCCTCCTGCCTCAGCCTCCCAAGTGCTGGGATTACAGGTGAGCACCACTGTGCCAGGCTACAATCATTCTCATGTGTATTAGCTTTAGAACTTACACATGCATGTTCTTATTTGTTCTTTCCATTTTGCAGATGAGAAAACTGAGGGGGAAAGAGGTTTGACCCCCTGCCAGTCACGGGCAGGGGAAGTGCTCTGACCATCACACCACTGGTTCAGCTCACTTCCTGCTCATTCCCTACCGCCCATGGTTTATGGGAGCAGTCTGTGCCCAGTGTCAAGGCAGTCCAAACTCTGACTTCAATAAGTAAACAAAGTGGGTGGAAGCTCTTGGGTAAAGAGGCCCCAGAGCATCTTAAAAGAGGAATTGAGGCGTTTAGTTAAGTAATTAAAACTATTAGCTCTGGCTCGCGCATGCTGTAAAAATTTACAGAAGCAACGAGCATGCAATGCAAACCTATTAAGTGAGCACAATAAGTAACACTTGAACAAGCTTCCCTTGTCCAGAGCAAGTCCCCTGTGTGATGCTAGCACCAGGCAAACTCAGCCAATAACTCTTCAGACTCCCAAAGTGCCCAGCTCTGGGCTAACCCAGGGGAGAGGAGAGCGGCCACAGCGAAGTGTGATGCCAACCTGCCTCCCAGGCAGTCTAGCAGGGAGATAGACAGACAGACACGCACACACCTAACAGAAAACAGGAGGAAATTTGTAATGAACAGAGTTGTAAGAGACGTCTATCTGGAAGTTCGAACTGTTCCATTCTGGCTTGGGCAAGATTCAAAAAGAGCTCCCAAAGGAAATGAGATTGGAGCCTTGCACCTCGCACCTTTGTGCCACTCACCTGTCCTGGTACTTGTGTTCTCTAGCCCTCCCCACCCGCTGCGAGGCCCAGGAGGCTGGCCCCCATGAGTCGCATCAGTGGGCTCCCGACCGTGTCCTGATGAAGGTGGGTCTGGATCAGAGGCAGATCCAGCAGAGGAGGGGAGGAGGAGGAGAGCTGGGTTTCCATCCTCTGCCATGAGCCCTGGGGCCTTGGGCTGGCGGCATCTGTCCCTCTGTAGAGGGACACAGTTCCTCCCAGATGGCTGCTTCTTTCTAGTAGAGCAAGCGCTCCTTGCCCTGACCCCTTGGGCCTGAGTGAGGGAGCAGCTCCCACTCTTGCGAGCCCCAGGGCACCAGCTTCCTTGGCTCCCTTAACCTGCCAGTGTATTTCCATGGTTCCCTTATTAAACTCATCTTCACAACCCCTTGGAGCACGCCCTGAGTCTCCTGCTGGGACCCGAGGATACACCCCTGAGCACACCTTCAGAGCTGTGTAATGTACTGCTGAAGAACACGGGCTTTGGAGGCAGACAGACCATTGTGGGTCCGTTTCCCTCCACGGAGAGCTCTGCAGTGGCTCAAGCTACCTCTTCAATCTCTTCGAGCCACAGTGTCCACACCTCCATCCCTACGTCCATCCCTGCTGCACAGATGGAAGCGCTCGGTAGAGGCAGCTCTTACCACTGTCGTGACTGCTGGGTGGGGAGCAGGGACAAGTTCAAGGGCAAACGTAGGGGGGGTGAAAATGCAGGGAGCCCTGGAGCCGCCCATGGTGAGGACCAGAGTGTCCTGAAGAAAAGCCTCCTGGGACAAAGGAGGATGACCTCGAACCTCCTGCTGCCGGGAGCCGCAAGGAAACCTACACAGGCAGCAGCCACCAGCCCCCCTTTTACCTGGTTTCCCATCTTCTGTTTGTTTTTCTTCCTGGCCCTTGAATCTGAATTAATCGGTACACATACCTCCATTCGTTTGTTCATCCATTCACTTTTCCAGTGTCCATCCATTCTTTGATTTACCCTTCCAATCATCCATTTATTGATCCATTCATTCATTCCCTGATCGGCTCACTACCTTATTCAAGGACTCATCCATCATTCGCTTATTCACCCACCAGGTAACACTCAGAGAGGGCCATGTGCCAGGCAAGCGCAGGTCGTCTGTGCAGGGTGACATCCCTCACGCAGCTGAATCACCAGCATTGCAAAGACAAGCAGGGCTTTGCCAAGATGGGCACGATGTGCAGAGGGAGCAGCATTTGAAACGTGTGACCAGACTGCACAAGGGCTGGAAATTCACAGTGGCTGGAGCCTGGGCTCTGAGGGACCAGGAGGCTGAGGGAAGGAGACAGGAGATCAGCTGAGGCTGACTTGCTCCCGCAGGCACCAGGCCGTCCGTGGCATTTCACTAGAGCAATGGCATGGTCAAGGCTTTTAGGAAGAGAACTCTGCCCACAAAGGAAGAACTGAGGCCAGGAGGGAGGGAGAAGGCTAGCTGGGTGTGGGGCTGGAGCAGAAGAGGAATGTCATGGAGGAATGTCTCTGAGGAAGGTTTGGGAAGCTGTGTCTCTAAATTCCATTTAAATAAAACCAAATTTGGGGTGGGGGTAATATCTTTGCTTGTGTACTCCTTTCTCAGAGTGGAAGGAAGCCATTATCCAACCCAGAACATTCCCTACTGACTGTTCCCTTCCACACCAGAGCCTGTATGACTCCCTGGGCAACGGCATTGGCTTATCTTCAGCCCTCAGAGTAGCGAAGCTTCAGACTTAAAGAGATCTTTCTCCGCTCCTTCTCGGTATAATCTTCAAGATGCTCTCATTTTACAAATGGGAAATACTAAGTGAGGTCCACAAGGTTAAATAACTTCTTAAGGTCACACAGCTTGAAAGTGACAGAGTAAAGCAATTTATATTGCTTGATAGTCTAATGGTTACAAGCTTGAATATATATACATATACTTGACACATATATTATGTATCAAAGTCCTTCCTGGTGTGGTCTCCTTCTACTTCTGGGTCTTCTGCAAATTTGGAACATCATTCAGAGTAACTCTGAACACTTTTGTGTTAAAATTCCAAGGATCCTGGGAACTCCCTCCTTCTCATTCCTCGGCTTCCTCTAGGATTGCATCAGTCAGCTTTCTGTTACTGTAACAAATTCCTGAGATAATCAACTTATACAGAGAGGTTTCAGTTTGGCTCACAGTTCTGGAGTAGTCTTTGGTGCATGGTCGGTTGGCCCTGTCACTTTTGGGCCTGTGCCAAGGCAGTGCACCAAGGCAGGGAGCCAGTGTCAGGGCAAAACCGAGCTCCTCGTGGCCAGAAAGTGGAAGAGGAAGGGGAAGGTGGTGGGGCCCCAACATGCCCTTCAAGGGCACTCCCCCAGTGCCCCACTTCTCCATCTCCCCATAGCACCACACTGGGGCCAAAGGCTGTGACATATGGGCCTCTGGGGACACTCAAGGTTCAAAGGATTACCTGCCACCTCAGCAGTATTTCCCTTCTGCTGGCCTGCTCAAGGCTTCCCATCAGCCAGCCCTCGAAGGTCAGGGACAAAAGGCCACAAGCTGGGCAGCTGAGAACTCAATACAGTCCACAATCCAGTGTTTGGTCTGCATCATATTTTAGAAATGTTGAAGTGATTCTCAACATTTAAAAATTAGAAAACTTCACATTTAAAAAATACATATATTTTATAATATATAATATAAAATATATATTTTATAATATATAATATATAAAATATATCATATATAATTATATATTAATAATTTTGATAATTTAATAATAAAATTTAATAAAATAATAATTTTAATAATTTTATCATATATATATATATTCTGGCTTCTCTTGAAAAGCTGGCCAATCTGGCCCGATGGGATCTACATTCCTACCTGGCAGTGACTGCCTAGAGCAGGGAATCACCAGGCTCTCACCCCGTCTGTTTCACTCTCCCCGAGGCCCCCGGGGTTGTGTCCTGGGTCTGCATGACCTGAAGCACCTGTAGCCTCCAGCAGTTCTGAGGGACCAGTCCATTTAGGACATGTGATTTTTCATGATTCAACAGATCCACAAAGGCGTTTGACTCAGACATGGACATGTGACTCAAAGAACATGAGATCTTCCAAACAGTGTTCTTCTGCCTTCCTGAGGCATAACTGACAACTAAATATTGTGTATATTCAAAGGCACAACCTGATGTTTCGAAAAATATTTGCATTGTGAAATGATGATCATGATCGGGCCAACGAACATGTACCATCACCTCCCATCGTCACCTTTTCTGTTTTACGATGAGGATACTAAGGATCTCCTCTTCTGGAAAATTTCAAGTACTAACTGTCGTCACCAGTTACATATTCAACCTCTGGAACTGATTCACCTTCTCTCTGCAAGACCAAATGTCCCCTTTGACTGTCCAGGTAGTGTCATAATTTTAAAGAAAAATATTTTTAGTTATAAATGGACACAATGCCTTTATTTTATTTGTTTATTTTTATGTGGTGCTGAGGATCAAACCCAGTGCCTCACACACGCTAGGCAAGCACTCTACCCCTGAGTCACAACCCAGCTGCTACTATTGTTATTTTTAAATAACTTTTTAATTTCAGTTTGGGGCTCTGATTATCCTGTGAGATGTTGATTCTGTTTCTTTACTTTTAAAAATAACCTTCTATAAAAGTAATGTTTATTACATGAACATAATATCTGAAAATACAGGTAGGACAAAGATAATCTGTTAACAATTTTGTTTGTATCCTTCCTGTCCTCATTCTATGCATTTAGAAACACAGAAAAGTGGGATTGGATTACAGGTGTTTTAAAATCTTGTTTGAAACTTGGCCATAGAGTATCAGTGGTTTCTCCTATTATGAATTATTCCTGTAGAGCGTCTTTAATAACCACCTGTCACTGGGCACAGTGGCACATGCCTGTAATCCCAGCAGTTTGGGATTGCAAGTTCAAAGAGAGCCTCAGCAACTTAGGTAGACCCTAAGCAACTTAGCAAAACCCTGTCTCAAATTAAAAAAATTAAAACTGAAAAAGGGCTAGGGATGTGGCTCAGTGGTTAAGTGCCCCTGGGTTCAATCCCTGGTATTAAAACAAAGCAAGCAAACAAATAAAAAACACGTTATTGTACCATATGTCTGAGCTTCAACTTACTTTCCCAAGTCCCTGCTTGGAGGGTATTTAACACCTTGCAATTTGGGGTTCCATTGAACTAGGTTTCAAAAGGCAGCCTAGAAGCAGAGCTGAATGGGCTTCAGAATGAGCAAAGCCCAAGGCTGCTGGTCCCGGTGGCTGATGGTCCTGCGAGCAGATTTGCACAGGTGAGTCTGCATCCTCAGGAGGGGGCTCTGCGGCCAGGAGCCCTGTGGGGAATTCTTACTTGAGCACACGCCTCAAACGTGACCACGTGTCCACACATAAGAGAATTTCACATGTCTGGGTTCTGGCTCAAAAACTGAATTGTAGAAACTGAGCATCAAGGAAATGTGACTGAGGCAGCGCCTGCCGGGTGCGGTGGGTGGACAGGAAGGTCCGGGTGTGTCACTTGGAGAAGCTCCACTGGGCCAGATCGCGGGGAGCACCATCCTCCATTCCAGGCGCCCCAGTCTGGAGAGAGGCGGCTAACTGGAGCGCTTTCAGAGCGCCGGGGCGGGAGAGGGCCTCCTGCGCATGCTCCTGCAGCAGCTGGAGAGGAGACAGAGGGCAGGTGTTGGGGCCACCGCCAGCTCCCGGAAAGGCTGCCAGTGATGTCCCCACTGCAACTCCCCGGACCCCGAACTTGCACGATGAATGGAAGCCCCAGGCGGGCAGACTCCTCGGAGTGGGAGGGAGGGCTGCCTGCTGGGGGAGCGGTCATGGGTGAAATAGAAGTTTCTGTGGGAACCGCCTGACAATGGTCACCTCCAGGGAGTGGAGTCAGGGAGGCTGTCATTTGAAGTTTTGGGGCCACGAGTGTGAGGTCAGATTCACGATGGAGAAACTCCAGGTATTCGGTGGCAGCCGTGGCTCATAAGCAGACCAAACACCAAGGGATCCAATAAGAGGACATGGCTGCTCACAGAGCTGAAGGGTGGCCGAGCAGGGCTGGGGTCCCAGAACTGCCAGGGGCCGGCGGAGCAGTCTCTCTCCTTGCTGAGACTTGGCTCAATCGGTTTTCTAGCCTGCTGTCCCCTGGCCCTGGAGTTCTGCTCCCATGAGAGGCAGGCTAACAGGCCTAGCCTGGGTCTTGCGCCCACTCCCTCACTAACAGCCCCTAGAATCCCCTGAATTGGGGACAGGCCATCCCCCAAAGGAAACATGGAGTGCCGTCCCCACAGGAGGGAGGAAGGGATTCTGGGCAGCAAAACCCAGCTGAATCCTCTCTGGAGTCCATAATAAACCAGCTCACAGGTAGTGAGGTCCCTGTCCCTGCGGGCATGCCAGACGGACTGGAGGAGCCCTTGGTGATAAGATTATAGAGAGATTTCCCCTCTAAGGGAATTCGGATTCTACTTCACTGAGATTCGTGGGAACTCTGAGAGTTGCTTCCATGATGGTGGGCAATGCTGCGTGCCAGCTGGGGCTTCTCCAGGACCTCGGGGACCACACTTCCCTGACCAGTGCACTCTCGGATTCCCTTGTGTCCAGGACCAACCAGGGTCAATCCTGGTCTCCCAGGCGCTGCTCTTACCTTTCTTCCTCCCTCTTGCAGACTCTTTCCATGTACTTCCATGCTTCTCCTAGATGGTTTTGAGGACTTAAGGAGAGTATAGTCATCAAAGAGCCCTGGCTCTGCTGTCAGACTTCAGATCGGCACCAAGATTCAGCCCACAGGGGCTGGATGACCCTGAGAAAATGACTCAACTTCTCTGGGCCTGGATTTCCTCACTTATAAAATGAAAATAATGGTGCTGCCCACTTCGTGGGGATGTTGAGGGAATGAAGTAACAGATCTAAGATGATCCTTAGAGGGACTGCCATGGAGACAGGGCTCCAACAAAAGCCACCTCCACCCCCTTCTCTCAGTACGAGGGTCTTCATCTACAACAGCTATGAACACAAGCGGCTCCAGAAGTGTTTGCCAAAAGTGACCTGGAAATACACCTTGTGGTCCACCAGAGATGGGACCACATTCCTACTCATTTTCTAAATTCTGGTTCCTAGCAGAGTCCCCGGGGGTGCGTCATACATGTCTGTGAGCAAGTGAGCGAGTGAAGGAATCAATGATGGGTGCACCCAGGGAGCTGAGGAAGGTTCCAGAACAGCAAGGCAGAGGAGGAGGAAGTGGCCTCGTCGAGCGTGGAAGGCAGTGGCGTTTGGTCAGAGGTGACTCACAGGTGGCAGGAGTCCAGCAGAAGCCGGGACCCCCCTGCACGTTGATGCTGGGAACCTGACCATGGGCTAGGAGGGTCCTCGGGGACGGCTTCCTGCTGATGTGGGTTTCAGGGTCAAAGGAACTTGATGGAGGTTTTCAGAGTGAGGCACGTGGGAGATCTATTTTGGAGGAATTATCTGGAGAAAAGAAAATGAGAGCTGCCGGCGACCTTTGCAGGAGCACGTTATTCAGGGAAGAGGTGGCTTGGGGACATCCTCCTGGCCTGATTCCTCAGGCCCAGCGCACTGGGGGATCCTTGCAAGGTATTGTCGGAACCTGAGCAGCATGGGATGCATGAAAGAGACCAGCAAAGCAGAGTGCCCACGGGCAGAGACTGCCCTGCACGGGAGGGGGCCGAGTAAAGATGGGACGGAGACCAAAGGATGATCCCTAAGTCCCCTCTGTATGAGCGGGCATCCTTGTGTAAGAGAGCCCCTGCCCGCTTTCAGACCAGTGCTGTGGAGTCAAGAGACGCTCATGTCTTAAAAACAAATGCAGTTAGCCTGGCGTGGCACATGCCTGTAATCCCAGCGACTCGGGAGGCTGAGGCAGGAGGATCGCAAGTTCAAAGCCAGCCTCAACAAGGGCAAGGTGCTAAGCAACTCAGTGAGACCTTGTCTCTAAATGAAATACAAAATAGGGCTGGGGATGGCCAAGGGCCCCTGAGTTCAATCCCAAGTTCCAAAAAAAAAAAAAAAAAAGAACACATGCAATTAATTTGACCTCCCATCTGGGTGAAAGACTTAACCCACCCATATATGAAGAGATGTGAAATGCCTCCACGTGTATGAAAAACAGACCCACAAACACACCTTCTGTAATCACAGAATCTATCGAGACGGATACACAAGAGGCTTCGATACTCGGCACCACATATAAATAAACAAAATAAAAGCTCCATTGACAACTAAAAAAAAATTTTTTAAATATATAGGTTCCCTCAAGGGAGGGAGATATTTCTTAATTTTTTCATCATCCTTAATTAGCATATCATCAAATAACTTTTTATCAACAAAATATCTGGAAATTCGTAAATATAAAAAAAAATTATCTCCAGCTCTGGAGGCTGAGGAAGGAGGATCATGAGTTCAAAGCCAGCCTTAGTCACTTAGTGAGGCCCTAAGCAACTAAGAGAGACCCTGTCTCTAAATAAAATATTTAAAAGGGCTGGGGATGTGGAGGTGGGTTTTAAGTGCCCCTCTGTCCAATCTCTGGTACCAAATATATATATATATATCACATATTTATATATATGATTTATATGCACATGTCATATATACATTATATATGTACATTTATATATCAGCAAATGTTTGTATAATGGAAACAGATTTCAAAACTCCAATGACACCACAGCTATCCCAATAAAACTCATATTCAACTATGAAAAGATAAAACAGGGGGCTGGGGCCGGGGCTCAGTGGTGGAGCGCTTGCCTAGCATGTGTGAGGCACTGGGTTTGATTCTCAGCACCACATATAAATAATGAATTAAATAAAAGTCCATCAATAACTAAAAAAATTTTAAAAAAATAAAGATAAAACAGGCAGAGAAAGTAATAAATGAGAAACGTATGACTCCCTGGATTTCCAAAAGGTGAGCACGCCAGCCTTGCCGTACCTCGACCTGCAGGTGGGTTTTCAATGCTGTGTGCTGGAGCACCCCTGGGGTACACGGCAGAAGAGCAGATTTCCTGGCCCCACAGGCAGAGCTTCCAGGCGGGGGGCTGGCACGTGGCCCAGGAACCCACCCGCATTTCCACCTGCACTGCCGATTCCAGCCAGGGCGGGCCAGGAACCAGCCTTTGGGAAACACTGGCCTTTGGGCTGAGAACAAGTCAGGGAGACCTGGTCTCAGAATCCCGACTGGTCCTCTCGCGAGGATGGTGAGGCTGGCTTTCCCGCGGGACTGCTTTGAGGGTTAAGTATGAAAATGCATGAAAATCTGGGAAGGCTGCTCAGCAGTGCTGGGCACACAGTACACACTCTGCTCAGCAGTGC
>JAJEJO010000182.1:681529-694116 GCA_020662805.1 Glaucomys volans
GGTGGAGGAGGTAAGGGGAGGGGGCAGCAAGTGAGCTCAGCTCAGAGACCTGGGTGAGCTCGAGTCCCGCCTTGCCACTTGCTGGACGTGGACCCTGAGCAGGTTACCCGACACCCTCGTCTGCCAGGTGGGCACAGCACCGCTTCACAGAGCAGATGTGGGAGGAGATGAGCCAGGGAAGCCCTGAGCTCCTGGCCCGGCCTGGGAAGGGCTCCATGCCGGCTGGTGACAGCTGACGTGGAGCTGAGGTTGACATTTCCACCCCGGGGCACTGGAACCATCCTGGGGACGCTAGTGGAGTGCTTCCTTATCACCGTCTACACAGGCGGAGGCGAGGCATGTATTAAAGACTGAGGGCTGGATGCTCCTCGCCAGGGACTGCCAGGGTCCCTCCTCTCCTGCTTCGACCTTTCCAGGGGGCGGAGGTGAGACTGCATTGAGGGTGGGTTTTACTCTGCACCTGAGAACTCACCTAGCTCCTGTTGCCAGCCTTGACTTCAAGATTGGTTTTCAGGGTCGCCCCAGAGTGATCTATTTCTGGAGACTATATTGGCCAGTTCCGCAGGAGTCCGTGTGTGGTCAGCATTCCAGGTCACCATTCACTGTCTCCTGCATCAGGTAGCTCGAGGTCATGTCTAGAATCAAAGATTCCTGTCCTGCTACCGATAAATCAGGTAGCCTTGAGCAATTCATTTCACCTACATTTCTTTGAACCCTTGCAAACCCAGCTCTAGACTGGGCCCTGAGGAATACTAACCAAAGTACAAGTTCCTAATCTTTGAGAACAGGACTGTCATGCACAGTTGTGCAGGTTGTAAACTGCTCAAGGCCATTCCACCAAGAGTAAGGGCTGAAGTTCAGCCTGCATGCTGGTCACATAGGACAGGCCCCCAACCCCTGGAGGAAAGAGTGCCTTCTACTAAGTTGCACGGAGATGCTTTATAGGCTAGTAGTAACTTTCTTGAGGAGGCCATGTCTGACTGCTGACACAGAAGGGTAAATTAAAACAGCATTTTCTCATAACATGGAAACAAACAATGCTGTTTCCTCATGTAGAGACTGAGAAAATCAAATGGGAAAACAAAGATGAAAACACAGAGCGATGGTGTGTAAAACAGAATGGAGCTCTAACAATACCTCGATGGAACCACCAAGTAATCCTTCATTGCAAACCCGCTGTGTGAACTTGGGGAAGTTGCTTTGCTTCTCTGGGCTTCCTTTGGGTACCAAATGAAGGAGAGGGATGAAAGCAGAGGATTTCAGATTTTAAGCTTTTTAATAGTCACTTGGGGCTGGGGATGTAGCTCACTTGACGGTGGCCTTGCCTTTGCTTCGACGCCTGCCTGAGCAGGTCAAGGGTGGGGGTCAGGTATCACATTTTTGATCCAGTTTCCCAGATAATCCTGATGCCCAAGGTCAGGGGGCCCAGGGGATAGACCCTGGCCCTCTCCGAACCCAACCTTCCCTTAGCCTCTTCCACTGCTACGGCAGACAGAGTGTGAGGGACAGGAAAATGAGGGACCAAACTCGGGACCCCCTACCCTGAACACAGGGGCCTCACGGGGTCTGGCAGTCACACACTGGCTCCTGACCCAGGCGGACTTGGCCAGCTCTGGACACTCACCAGATACTCGAGGTCCCGGGACGGTCACTCTGCCTGGGCTGACCCCACCCATCCTCCTGTGACGCATCTCCCATCCCCCAAGTGCCCACCAACGTCTGAACCACCGTCTGCGAACCAAGAGGACTTTCAGGCTGGGAAGCTTCTTTGTTCTAGAAGCTTCCAAATGTGCCAACGGATATCCTCCACAATAACCTGTGACCAGGAAACGCAAGCCCACCAGGGAAACTAGAAACAGCCAAAGGGAAAGAACAGTCAGTAACTTCAAAACCGCAGCAGCGCCCGCCTGGCCTGGTGGCCCTGCCCAGACAGGGACATCTGCAGCTGCTCCCGCGCCCGCCTGCTCCCCAAGCTCCCCCGCTGAACGCAGAGCAGTCTGAAACCCCCACCTGGCCCACCCCGAAGGAAGCGGAACCACAGGCTGGCCTCCCGTGGCCAACACAGGGGGCAGCCGTCACTGGGAGCCGGGGCAGGTTTCCTGGCCAGGAGGTCCTACTGTCTGTCCACACAAGCTGTGGGTTCCCAGCTCCCCTTCAGCCAATGGGCAGACTGGGAAGTGGGGGCTTGCTCCCTGTCTCCACGTTGGGACCAGGACCCAGGCCGTGTGGACACCTCCTGGTGCCAGGGGCTCACCTTGCTCTCCCGACCTCCTCAAGCAGGACTGTGGTCCTTCACTACTCAGGAGCTGCAGCCTCGGCAGACCCATCCCCTTCATGCAAACATGTGGTTAAAAAGAGCCATCGCGTGGCAGCTGGCTGCTGGGCACTTGCCATGAGTGAGGCCTGCAGGAAGCACTTTTATAGGCATTACTTTGCTTATTTTTCTTATATCTATATGGTAGATAATACTGTCATCTCCATCCTGCAGATGAAGAAACTGAGGTTCAGAGAAGACCACATCAGCCCTCAGTTTGGAGAAGCAGGCCCACCGTCAGCCAGAGAACTACAATTCGGACACCCTGGACTTCTTTGGCAAGCTGGCTGGCAAACCCTTAGTCCTACGTGAGGAACAAACTTAACTGGATTGAAAACTAGAGGATGAACCCCACTGAGTACAAGCTACAGGGAGGGAAATAAAAGAGGCTGGATCTGGTCTCTGCCCTCACGGCTGCGCGTGGACAATTGACCTTAGCAACTCTAACAGCGGTGACACGGACGGCACCACATAAACAAGCAGATTCTGAAGCAGCACTGACATCCCACGGAAGAGTTGGCGAGGTGTCACTCCAAGGTGACATTTAATGTTACTGTTCTAACGTGGGCAGTGAGCCTGCCTCCCAGCCGTCCCTATGCGCCTGCACCGCTGTGTAGCCGCGCCAAGGCCCGGTTGGCACTGACCCAACCCCTGGTCCAGCCCCGGGCCCTGGCTGCAGACCCAGGTCAGTCTCTCTGCCTCTCTTGATCTGGGCTGGCCTGGCCACAGTGAAGGCCAGGGTTGCTGCCTGGAGGTTTGAGCTGTGCAGAGCTCATGACCTCTCAAGGTCAAGTCCAGTGGGAGGGGCAACACCATCATCGTGTCAACCAAGAGGACCCCTGGAGTTCCCTGAGTGGGCCGTGGCTGCAGCCCTGTCCCTGTGGCCAGGAGCACGGGCTCCCCAGGGGACGCGGCCTCTCTCCTGCCATTCCCCACAGTCACCCGGGGCTGACAGTGACTGGGTGTCTCCCCCAGGCAGCGCACGAGTAAGCAAAGCCAACAGATGTCCCCACCACGCACGTGGGAATGCCGCCGCCACCGCCTGCATTCCTACCGTGATGGGGACGAGCGACAGGTGGCAGAGCAGAGAATGCTGTTTATGTGACTGAGAGTTCCTCCCCTGGGTTTGCAGCCTCAAGTCAGAAATGGCGTCTGTGCGATGGGTGTTCTTCCTTGAGCCTGTGAGTCCTCTCCGCATGCTTTCTGTGCACGGATGAAGGTAGAAGAAATAGTCACCACGCTTGCCGAACACGCCCGGGCACATTATCTCATTTAATCCTAGCTGCTAGCCCCTGGGTTCAGGCCTCGATCCCGCTGGACACCCTTCAGGGCAAGAACGGTCTCCAAAAGCAGAGTCATCCACGGTGCCCAGGCTGCGGAACAAGTCACATGCCCTCCCCATTCTTATGGATGGAGCAGAATGAAGCTTAGAAAAATTCAGCCACTTGGCCAGGTTTCTAGATAAAAAGCAGCGGGGCTGGACGCTTACCCCAAAGCCCTGGCTTCACCTGTTGATTATGAAACTTGGAATGGGAACTCGGTGTCCCCTTCATGTTCTGGTTCTCTGGCCCCGGGTCCCAGGAATGGGTGCAAAGAGGCTGCAGGTGACAGTAATGGAGGCAGCTAACTTGGAGTGTGTGCAGAGCCCTGGGAGACCCAGGCTCCGCACCCACTGATGCAAGGTGCAAGGTGGGGCGGGCACAGGAGCACACCTTTGGAGCCTCCAGGCGATGCGACACCCCGTGTGGGGAGGGCAGAGTTCGCTCCTCTGGTCTTTGAACTCGCTTCCACTCTGCTTCCTCTTTCCTGGCTTCCCGTCCTCCAAGCTCCTTAGGACCCCTCTCTGCTCAGTCTGCCTGAGAAGGTCCAGCACCCTGAACAGAGCTCCGCTCCTTCCACGGTACCTTAATTGATTGACGTGGCCACCTGAAGATGGGACCCGGGTCTGTGCTGCTTTGTGCCAAGCCTAGAGCCTGGCAGTGGGCTCTTTGTCCCCAAATTGCTATTTGCTACTTGCTTCTTCCAGGAGTTACAAAACCTTTTCTGTAAAGTGTCACATAATGAGCTATTTTAGGCTTTAGAGGCCACAGGTCATCACAGATACTTACTCTGCTGTCCTAACATAGAAATATGTGAGTCAGTGATCTTGGCAGGGTCAAGAAAACTTGGCCAAGAAATCTTGGCCAAGAAAACTTTATTGACAAACCATCCTGTGGCAGCTTTGGCCTGTGGGCTTCTGCTCTTAGAACCACCAGCCTTCCATTGGTAAGTCCCTGTCTTTAGATGTGCAAATTGCTGTCCCGCAATCCACAAAATAGGGCTGTGTTTCTCAGCCACCCTGAAGTGTGGGCAAGGGAAGGAGTGCAGCCAAGGAGAAACAGGGGGAGCAAGCGCTGGGTTCCTCAGGAGGTGGGAAGCCTTCTGTTTGTCCTCCTCCCACCAGGAGGTGACTTTGAGAAAAGAAGCCCCAGCTAGGAGGAAGAGCAGGGAGACAGGAGCCCCGTCCCTGGTGACCCTGAGGGCCTCCATACTTGGCCTCAAGGCCAACCTGGAGCCTCGGGTGTGTGAGAAGAGTCACTGGGCCCCGGTGCTGCCGGTGTTCATGTCCTGAGTGCTGCAGAACTTGACCTCAGCCTCCACGGGCACATGGAAACACTCTGCAAATATTTGCCTAGTGAAAGGAACGCCCGGGCACAGGGGCACGGAGGACATCGAGGCTGCCCGGGCAGGCAGGGGGCGAGTAGCCATGGAAACAAACAAACACCAGGGCTTCCCCGCGCGGTGGCTCCTGCCCAGGATGACTCACACCTCCGGCCAGCCCCCCTGGGGCCCTCTCCTCCCGCAGGGCCTTCCCCTCTGGTGCCCGCCATCACCTGCAGGGACATCCCTCCTCCCAAGGCCACCCATGGTGGAGAATGCGTCTCCTGCCAATGAGTGCCCCCTGCTCTGTCGTCCGAAAGGGGTTTTGCTTACTGGGCCCCAAGGGGGAGCAGCCAGGAGAATCCCCCAGGAAACAAAAAGACCAGAGGACGTGAAAGAAGTCCTCATGGTCACGGTCATGGACTTGGGTGCCTTTCATGGTCAGCACGCAGGTGGCTGAGGCAGAAGGGTGGCTCTGGCTGCAGACAAACCTAGATTTGATGGATGACTGGGTCACTCAGCAGGGACACTGGCCCAGTTGCGTAGCTTCCTTGAGCATCAGTTTCCCACACTACAAAACAAATCAGTGAGGACCTTCTCAGCAATGCTGTGGGAGCGGAGCTGCGGAAGGGACCTGCTAAACTGTCCTTCTGGAACCTTCCCTCCACCTGTGGTCCTGCCGAGCACCACTGGGGTGGGGCAGGATGATGGGTGGGGCTGTGGGAGGGCAGAGTCTCAGCCCCCAGCCATCCCCTCCCTCCCTTCCTCCCTGTCCCCACACAGGGGCACCTCCTTTTTCTTCCCCAACCTACTTTAAAACTCTTGCAGAGCAATCCTGGAATCAGCGACCCCTGACCCGGCATCGCCTCACACCTCCGGGCTCACGGGAGTCCTGCGTGAACATCCCGTGCCACAAGGACATTCTCAATGTCACACTGCTGATCCTGGCCTTCCGTTTTCCTGTGAAGGCGGCCTTGACACTCGTCTGCAGAGGCGCGGTGGTCACAGCACACTTGGAGCCGCAGGCCTTTCCATAAAGGTGACTGACAACTGCAAAATAGTCCACGTCCCAGGAGGCGTCTGGAGCGGCCATCAGAGCCACGCAGGGAAATGAACGACCCAAAAACGGCTGCCAGGATCCCGCAGCAGCCAGCGCCGGGAACTGGGCTCTGTGGAGCGCCGATCGGGAGGCTGTAAACTCAGCCCTGCTTCCCGCGAATGGTGTCAAGGTGAAGAAGTAGGCGAGCTCCAGAGAGGGCGAGTGAGGGGGACCTGCGGTGACAGCTCCTCCAAGGCATGGTGGCAGGCCGTGACCGCCAGCCTGTCCTTGGGTGGTGCCTGCTAAGCTGCGCTGTGTACCAGGCATCCAGAGGGCACCTGCAACCTGGGGGTGACAGGCCCCGGGCCTCTGTCATTCTCAGTGGACATCACAGGGCCGGAGAGACAGCACCCCAGGTTCTGGAGTGGAATGGCCTCCGCAGAGTCCTGGCTCCATCCCACCACGAGACCTAGACTAATTCCTACCCTGCCGTGCCTCGGTGTCCCCACCTCACAAACTGGGTACTAACAGCATCCACTCTGGGGGTCGAGATGAGACCCATGTGAGATGACCGCTTTCCCCCCAGGTGGCTGCTGCTGTCAGTCATTCCTTTGCAGGTCAAGAGGGGCCCAGGGCCCGACCTCGAGGGCCGACCACAAAGGCTGCGAGAACTCAGTAGAACAGAGCTTCGGGTTGCAGAAACACACCGAGGAGGCCGCTCGAGCCACAGGCACGCTGGGGGGCAGGGTCTCCCCTTGGGCCCAGGCCCCTGGGGTCTGATCTGGACTCTGGCCTCAGGCAGATGGGGACCCACGGGGACACAGCGCCATGGGCTGAAACATAGGCATGTGCCTCTCCACGAACACCAGCATCTCCTGGTGTGGCAAGAGGAACACAGGGTCACAGAGGACGGGGGCACCCAGGCTGAAAGGCAGCTCCAGAGCAGACTGGCCAGAGCCACTGCCCGGCTCCAGCCCACTGGCTCCGTGACCTGAGCAGATTGCGTGGCCTCTCCCAGCCTCGTCCCCTTCCCTGTGGAACGCAGCTCATGGTAGATGCCCTGCAAGGTGCATGTGATGACTGACTGCTTGCAGGACGGCAGCGGTCCCTGGGGCCACTGCTGCTGACCCTCAGGCCCAGCGGAGGGGAGCTGACCACCTTCAGCACCTAGTGTGGACTCCGCAGGCTGCTCAGGCTGACTGGAGCCTGAAAGGGCTTCTGCTGTCCTGGGGTCCTGGTGGGGAGGGGGCGCCGGCCCATCCTCTTGCGGTGTCTCTGCTCTATACCTGGCACCTGCCTGGACAGCCTTCTGAGGATTTGGCTGAAAGAAATGGAGGGTATGTCGCCCTTATCAAAGAACCAGACGTGACCTTGACAAACAGGCAAGCTGTTTTTTAAGAAAACATTAATCACACATTTTATTTGTAAAAGCTACATGACAACACCATTAGGCAATTTTTAATAACAGCTTTATTGTTGTATGATTTACTGCTATGAATGTACCCTTCGGAGCTCACAATCCAGTGGCTTTTAGTCACTGAGTCCTACAGACCTTACCGTCAGTTCCAGAATATTTTCATCTTCCCCAAGAAGAAACCCCACACCCCTCAGTGGCCACTCCCAATTCTCCTCCCCAGCACCCCCGCCTCCACCCCCAGCTCAGGGAAACTACTGATCTGCTTTCTGCCTCTGGATCTGCCTATTCTGGACATTTCTTGGAAATGGAATAGTGGAATACATGACTTTTGTCACTGGCTCCTCTCAGCATGATTCCTTCAAGGTTCATCCACGCCACACGTGGATTAGCCCTTGGCTTCTTTCGTGATTGTATAATATTCCATCAAGGGGACCTGATCTGAGGTTTAACCACCCATGGGTTGATGGACATTGCTGGCCATGATAGACAACGCTGCTCTGAACATTCATGTCCAAGTTTCTGGGTGGACACATGCCTCCCACTGCCTGGGGTCCATACATGGCCTTGGAGGTGCCGAATCAGTCAGGAGCGCTAGGCTTAACTCTGAGGACCTGCCAAGCTGTTGCCCAGAGAGACGGCAACCCTCTTATTCCCACCGGTTGTATATGAGCCTTCTGATTTCTCTGCACCCTTGTCAAAATCCGTCATTGTCTGTCCTTTTGATTATTGCGCTCCTTGTGGGTATCTTCAAAGAGATAAGAAAGAACACCTCACTGTTGTTTCTTCACAGGGCTAGAACGGCGCCTGACATAGTAGATGCTCAATGTGCACTTGTGAGGTAAATAGGTGCTCTACCATCCAGATGACCATCTTTACTTTATTTAATCTCTGTCTACTCCATCTTCATAACACCTATTCCATGGTTATTACTCTATTTGTGTATATTTTCCTGCATTTTAACCTAACATTCAGTTTTAAACATTCTTAGGTTTCCACACGTCCTTCACACATCTCGCGTTGGTTTGACCCCTCATTCCCTGGGAGCGTGCAGCCTCTTGTACTAATCCTCTGAGACTTGGCTTCTCCCCAGATTTTCAACTCTAAGATGATATTTGGCAAGTTGGGGGAGGGGAGCACTTCTTTGGCAACATTTTTCAGAATCCAAGATGATTGAAGAGGGCAGACAGAAAAAACAAACAAACAAACAAAAACCTACATTGGGTTCTCCAGAGAAGCGTGTGTATGAGATTTATGGTAAGGAACGGGCTCATGGGATTTGGAGGCTAGATAGCTAGCAAGTCCAAATCTGCAGGGTGGCCTAGTGGGCAGAGACCCAGAAGAGTCTATGATGTAGATGAAGTCCAAAGGCAATCTTCGGGAGAATTCCCTCTTTTTGTGGGAGGCTGGTATTTTGGGGGTTAGTCAAGCCTTCAACTGATTAGATGAGACTCTCCTAAATAATGGAGGGCACTCTGCTTTACCTACAGCTCACCAACTTAAATGTCCATCTCATCTCCAAATATCCTCCAAGTTGACATGTAAAATTAACTATCCCAATACCTGAATGGATTCCAGGGTCCTGTTTATTGGGTTTGTTTTTTTGATACTGGGGATTGAACCCAGGGGGGCTTAACCATTAAGCCACATCCCCAGCCCTTTTTTTTTTTTTAATTTAGAGTCAGGGTCTCATTGAGTTGCTTAAGGACTCTCTAAGTGGCTGAGGCTGGATTTGAACTTGTAATCCTCCTGCCTCAGCCTCTTGAGCCTCTAGGGTTACAGGTGTGAGCCACCGAGCCTGGCTCTGTTATTGTTTCTTTTATTATCAAGACGGATAAATCACCTGAGAGTCCGGCCTGCTTATAAACCACGGGGTTTAAGCCTCTTTGCTGACACAGAGGCAAACTAGAATAGAACGCGCAGAGCGCAGGGACCGTGAAATGCAGACGGCTGACTTCTATTGGGACCACCAGTGTTCAAGTCAGCTTTTTTGTCACTGTGACCAAAGGACCTGAAAAATTTTAAGGAGGAAAAATTTATTTGGGGCTCATGATTCCCAGGGTTTCGGTCCATGGACAGCTGACTCCATTGCTCTGGACCCAAGGTGAGGCAGATACTGTGGTGGAGGAGAGCAGTTCAGACTGGCCACCAGGAAGCAGAGCGAGCTCCCTCACCAAGAACAAACTGCAAACCTCCAAGGCACACCCCACAGAGCCCCTCTCCAGCCACACCCTACCTGCCTTCAGTCACCACCCAGTTAATCCCTATCAGCGGATCAATGCACTGATTAGGTTAAGGCTCTCACAACCCAGTCACTTCACCCCTGAACCTTCTTGCAGCATCCCACACACGAGCTCTTGGGGGATGCCTCACATCCAGACCATAGCAACCAGGTTCCAAGCAAGCAGGATTTCATGAGCATCTGTGTGGCACTCATCATATATGCCTTTTCCTGGGACTCCCCTCAAAACCATGTGCCCCCTGGGGCACGGACTGTGCCTGGAACCCCGTCACAGCTCCTGGGCTCACCAGTTTCCAGCTCAGCAAGTTTTGGTCCCGCCTTTATTTCCAGATGTTCTTAGGTCCCACCGTGCCTGCGCATGCCCAGAGCCTCCGTGCACATCTGGGTTGCACAGGCTCCAGCAGCTGCGGCCTGAGCCATCTCCCGAACAGTGCAGCAGCAGTTTGAAGTGGTATTTAAGGAAGTTGTTTTAGCATTCCATGCAGAAATTCCTGGCTGCTCCACTGCGTCAGCATGAGAGAACAAACCCTCTAGAAACTTCTTTCTCTGGAAAGATCACTGGGGAGCACCTATAATTGGGAGGTTGGGGAGAAAGAGGACGGTCAGGACCGGCAGCCTGTGCTTATCACCTTTCCGAAGTCCGACTCACTCTGTCCAGCCCTCCTTTGTCCTTCTGTCTCTAGGAGAGCGTCCCTGAGGGGTGGGGAGGGGGCCTGCAGAGATAAGAGAAGGAAAGTCACAGATAAAACAAGCCTCGCTCCGGTTCCCTTGCAGTGTCGCTCCTGGACACCCTTTTCCTGACTCTCCAGCCCGGCTCCCAGCTCGGCTCAACCAGATCCCTCATTTCTCTCCTTTTCTAGAAGGTTCTCCTTCTGCTCCACACGATTCCCACCACACCAGCCTCCTGACTCTGTGGCTGCACTGCAGATTTAGCACTCTCTGACAGCAGCGCGCAGTGTGCTCTTCATAATACCAGGACCACTTTCACCCTTTGAAATTTTATTTTTCTGATATAAAACGAATATACTTATGAAAACAATTCAAATCATACGGAAATGCTGCCCACAGCAGGTGAGCCGCCCGCCTCTGCTCTCTTGTGAGAGTGGTGACTGGTGATTGCTTCTGTGAATTCTTCCAGTTTCTACACACGCGATAATATAGTGTCGCTAGGGAATACTGCAACGAGCCGGGCTCTTACCGAGCAGCTCACATTTTACCTGTTGCATCTAATTTAATCCTCACAGCAATCATTCTCGAGGTAGGACTATTAGGCTCCTTTCGACAGAAGAGGAAACTGAGGCTCACAGAGCAGTGGAAAAAAAACTTGCCCAGGGTCCAATTCAAAAAGTGGTGGAGCCGGTGTGGTGGCACATGCCTATAATCCAAGCGACTCGGGAGGCTGAGTCAGGAGGATCGCGAGTTCAAAGCCAGCCTCAGCAACTTAGCAAGGCCCTAAGCAACTCAGTGAGACCCTGTCTCTAAATAAAATACAAAATAGGGCTGGGGATGTGGCTCAGTGGCCGAGGGTCCCTGAGTTCAATCCCTGATTCAAAAAAAAAAAGTGGTAGAGCAGGGTTCAAATCCCAGAGTTAGGCCCCAGGACCTGCTTTCTTAGCCACTCTGCTATTTATTATTTCTGAACTTTGGGGTAATAATATTCATTCTGCTTTGCAGCTTATTTCTATACTCTGTATTATTTCAAACAATTCTCTCTCTCTCTTCTTTTTCTTTTTGTTGATACTGGGGATTGAACCAGAGCCTCACACATGCTAGGCAAGAGCTCTACCACTGAGCTACATTCCCAGCCTGCTGTGCTTATTCTTATTATTGTTATTTTTAAATGTTGAGACAGAGTCTTGCCAAGTTGCCAAGGCTGGCCTTGAACTTGGCATTCCCCTGCCTCAGCCTCCTGAGTCACTGCAAGGTGTTCACCCATTACACTGCACAGAAACAACATTTCAGAGACTTCACATAATTGGCACTATGCGTTTTCAGTGAACATGTGTTTATCACTTGACAAAGTAGCTACAAATATTTGGGAGAACAGTATGTGTATAAATGAGCCATTTCTCTGCAAATAAATAAAGACCAACCAAATAAGAAAAGCAAAGCTATTTCTTTCCTTTGCCATAGCAAGGGGGTTCAACCAACACCTGTATTCTGGCAGAGCCTTGAAGGCAGGCGGGGGATAGGGAGGCTTATCGATGCCCCCACGGAGGCCCTTGGCATAGGGCAGCTATAGCTAGAAGCTGGCATCCTATGTGATCAGCTAGGTGGCATATCTGGTTCCTCTGGTTAATTCTAAGTTGTGAGTGGTGACGAAAGTTAGAGAAGCGGTAGTTATTAACTGCATCCTGGCCACTTGGGGCTGGCTGTCGCAGAAGTTATTGTCTGAAGTCCTCGATTGTCATTAGAGATGGCCGTCTGGCTCCTGCAGCTCTGAAGTAAGGCAGCCCATCCTTCTGGTGGTGGCTTCCCGGGCAGGTGGCTGTAGATGGTGGATAAAAAGTCTACTTTTCTGTAAGGTCTGGCCATTGTCATTGTTAAGTCTTTTTAATACACGAGGCGTCTTAGTCTATTTTTCCTTGCTACAACTGAATTCCACCCACAGAGTAGTTTATAAAGGATGCAGCGTTATTCAGTTCATGGTTCTGGAGATCCAAGGTCAAGGGCTGAGTCTGGTGAGGTCCACCTTGCTGGTGGAGACGCTCTGCAGAGTGACAAGATGGCGCAGGGTGGCACATGGTGAGACAGCGTCCTAGCTCAGATCTCCCCTCCTCTCCTTATAAAGCCACAGTCCCAATGGATTGGGGCCCAGCCTACGGCCTCATTTCCTTCCTTCCCTCCCAGAGGTCCCACCTCCAGATGTTGGACATTTTTCTTTCTTCTTCTTCTTCTTCTTCTTCTTCTTCTTCTTCTTCTTCTTCTTCTTCTTCTT
>JAJEJO010000182.1:694126-739782 GCA_020662805.1 Glaucomys volans
TTTAATATATTTTTAGTTGTCAATGGACCTTTATTTTATTTATTTATATGTGGTGCTGAGAATCAAACCCCGTGTCTCACACTTGCTTGGCAAGTGGTCTTACACTGAGCCACAACCCCAGCCCCCCTTTCCACCTTCTTAATACCTCTATGAAGCCAGTGTCACAGAGAAGGACCAAAACCAGAGAAGGACACATCAAGGAAAGAAACTACAGACCAATATCCCTGATGAACTTAGATGTAAAGATAGCTAATTATTAGCAATTCATGTTCAACAACATATTAAGAATATTGTTAGTTTTATTCCAGAGATGCAAGGTTGGTTTAACATACTCAAATTAGTAAGTGTAATTCATCACGTAAACAGAATTAAAGACAAAAATCACTTCGTCATCTCAGTAGCGACAGAGAAGGCCTTTGACAAAATTCAACACCTATAAAACACAGAAGAAACAAGGGCAAGGAGGAACCTACCTCAACATTGAAAGGTTATATATGAAAAACCCAAAGTCCACCTCATAGTAAATGGGAAAAATTGAAAGCATTTCCTTTAAAATCTGGGACAAGGATGTCCACTCTCACCACTACTATTTAATATTATGCTAGAAATTCCAGCCAGAACAACTAGGCAAGAGAAGGAAATAAAAAGGATAAAAATAGGAAAGGAAGAAGTCAAATTATCACTGTTTATAGGATAGATGATCCCACATTTAGAAGATTAAAGAAAAAATAACTCCATCAGAAAACTACTAGAGCTAATAAACAAATTTGACAAATTAGCAGGTTATAAAATCAACATACAAAAACATTAGCTTTCCTACATACCAACTATGAATCTGCTGAGAAAGAAATCAGGAAATAAATTCTGATCACAATAAACTAAAAAAAAAAAAAAGAAATAAATCTAACTGAGGAGGTGAAGGACCTCTACAGTGAAAACTATAGGATATCAAAGAAAGAAATTGAAGAGACCTCAGAAAATGGAAAAGCCTCCCATGTTCAAGGATAGACATAATTAATACTGTTAAAATGGCCATACTCCTGAAAGCAATACACATGTTCAATGCAATCCCCATCAAAATACAAATGACATTCTTCACAGAACTAGAAAAAAACAGTCCTAAAATTCACTTGGAAGAACAAAAGACACAGAATAGCCAAAGCCATTCTATCCCAAAAAGCAATGCTGGAGACATCACAATACCTGACTTCAAATATACTACAGAGCTATAGTAACAAAAACTGCATGGTACCAACATAAAAACAGACACATAGACCAATGGTACAGAATAGAAACTAAGAGACAAACGCATACAGATGCAGTCATCTGATCCTTGACAAAGGTGCCAAAAATATACACTGGGGAAAGACAGCCTTTTTATCAAATGGTGCTGGGAAAACTGGTCATCCATAGGTAGAAGAATAAAACTAGACTCTTATCTCTTACTCTGTACCAAAAAAAAAAAAAAAATGAACTCAAAATGGATCAAAAACATAGGAATCAAACCAGAAGCTGTGCAACCCTTGGAAGAAAACGTAGGGTCAACGCTCCAGCATACAGGCACAGCAATGACTCTCTCAATAGGACCCCGAAGCTCAGGAAATAATGCCACGAGTTAATAAATGGATGACATCAAATTAAAAAGCTTCTGCACAGGAAAGGAAACAATTAGGAATGTAAGGAGAGAATTCACAGAATGGGAGAGAATCTTTGCTCCTGGGACAGGATTAATGTCTAAAATAAAGAAAGAACTCAAAAAATTTACACCAAAGAAAGACCATCAATAGCCCCAGTTAATAAATGGGCAAATGAATTAAACAGATACTTCTCAAAAGAAAAAATACAAATGACCAAGAAATATATGAAAAAATGTTCAACATCATTAGCAATTAAGGAAATGCAAATCAAAACTACACTGAGATTTCACCTCACACCAGTCACAATGGCAGTCATCAAGAATTCAAATAAAAGGCTGGGTATATAGCTCAGTTGGCAGAGTGCTTGCCTTGCAAGCACAAGGCCCTGGGTTCAATCCCCAGCACCGCAAAAGAAAAAAAAAAAGAATTCAAATAATAGGAAATGCTGGAGAGGGTGTGGAGAAAAGGAACACTTCTGCACTGTTGGTGGGACTGTAAATTAGTACGACCTCTATGGAAATCAGTACAGAAGTTCCTCAAAGCCCAGGCGTGGAACCCCCATATGACCCAGCCATCCACTCCTCAGTATTTATCCTGAAGAATTAAAGGCACCTTACTACAGGGATACACGCACATCTATGTTTGTAGCAGCACAATTCACAATAGCCAAACTATGGAACCAGCCTAGTGTCCATCCGCAGATGAACGGATAAAGAAAATGTTGCATGCATATATACACACAGTGGAGTTTTACTCAGCCATGAATAAAAATGAAATTATGACATTTGCAGGAAAATGGATGAAACTAGAGACCATTATGTTAAGCAAAATAAGTCAACTCAGTTGTTCAGGGTCATATGCTTTCTCTCATATGTGGACACTAGAGAGGAAAAAGGAAAAGAAAGGTGAGGGGCATCTCCTGAAAATCAAAGGGAGATCATCAGAGGGAAGGGACCGGGGATAAGAGGTGTGGAGGGAGGGAAGAAGGGCCAGGGAGTGACCTTGGCCAAATTATATTGTTACACTGGGTATGAATATAACAATATATATAATATCATGTATTATATTGTGCCTGTATGAATATATAACAACAAATCCCATCATTGTGCACAACTAGCATGCACCTCCTGGCCCCTGGCATTGTCCTCAAGCAGGAGGGAAGCCTCCTCGACCAGTTATTAGATCTTTAAAACAGCACACAATTTTCAAGTGTTATTCAATTAATCATTTCTGTCATAACGACAATGTCCCTTTGGACTGTCAGCCTGCTGAAAGCCTTCACATCTGGAGGAGCTGCCCTGAGCCCCTGCTCCTCCTGCAAGCAGATCAGATGTCCTCCAGGGAAAAGTACGGTTAATGGCAAAATGAATTAGTGGCAAGTTGGGAGACAGAGAGAGCCGAGTGGTTACCCAGCGCACGGGTTGGTTCCCGCGCACAGAGGTGGTCCAGTAATGCACCTAAATGGGCCTCCCGCAAATTGAATCAGAACGGGGGAGATTGCTATTTAAAAGACCCTGGGGGAAATTACTTGATAAAAGATCTTTCCATTTTCATGAATGAGTCCCCTGGTACAACTGCTTTTTCTAAATTTGAATTTTTATAATCCAGTGTTCAAATTATTATCAGAATAGTTTCCTCTGATGATAGCAGTTAAAGAGATCCGTCTGATATATAAATTGGCTTTCTCCATCCATTTAACCTTCACATCCTCTTGGATGCTTTGAATTACCTCTAGATTACTTAGGATCCCTCACTAAATGTACATGCTATATAAATAGTTGTTATACTGTGTTGATTAGGGAACGGAGACAAAAAAAAAAGGTATGCACGTGTTCAGGACAGATGTAGCTGTTTTTCAGGTATTTTCAATCCACGGTTGAAACCTCCTAACGCAAAACCTGAGGATGTTGGGGTTCTACGCCCAGTTGTGTGACACCTGATGTTGCCCCTGAGAGCTGATGTCTAACGACACCTAGTACGGTGAGTATAGGTCCCACATCAAATTTAACAAGGGAGCCAGGTGTGGTGGCGCACGCCTGTAATCCCAGCAGCTTGGGAGGCTGAGGCAAGAGAATCACAGGTTCAAAGCCAGCCTCAGCATGGGCAAGGCACTAAGCAACTCAGTGAGACCCTGTCTCTAAATAAAATACAAATTAGGGCTGGGGATGTATGTGGCTCAGTTGTCCAAGTGCCCCTGAGTTCAATTCCCAGTTCCAAAAAAAAAAAAAAAAAATAACAAGCAAAGAAGATTTCAACTCAGGATCAAGAAAATATTTCAAATAAATAGTTTCAACCAATATGGGATTGGGGCTGCCATTTTGAGTATTGATCTCCCTTTCAGAAAATTTAGATTATGGGGAACAGCTTTATGAACACCTGTGTGCATTTTGAAATTGGGCTTGAATTTATTCTAGAAAACACATGTCTGTCTATAGGAGGTGTGAGATGGGAGGCTCCCCTCCTTCACCAGGGTTAGGTTAACAAAGCTTTAGGGTAAAACAAATATAATCAAGGTGGGAGGAGAAGAGCCCCCGTGGGAAGCACAGCTGGGAAGACCAATGGGTTGGCCGCCTGCTCTGTCCAGTGCGGGTTGGGTAGAGGTCTGGTCCTTTGTGTGTGTTTGCATATTTGCACATCAAGGTGCCCTCTGACAGGGGACCTTCTTTCACTATGGCTGTCCCCTGGAGTCACCGCCCAGAGCAAGGGCACGGTCCCTTCCCTAACCTCAGTTTCCAGCTGTCTCTGAAACATGAGCACTGCAGACACCCAGACAGACTTACACATCTCAACACTGGAAGCAAAGCTTGCAGAGAACTGACAGCCAGGCCTGGAGCTCAGTCACAGTCACAGGGAGACCCATCTGACCTCACCTGGGAGGGGACAACCCTGTCATTTTACATAGGAGGAAAAGGAGCCCGGGGAGGCTCTGACTCACCTGCCCTGGGGCAGCTTAAGTCTCCTCCTGCTCCTGATGTGCATCAGCTGGGAGAAGATTCTGCAGGTCATTCCTGCCTTGGGGACAGGGTGCCGGCTGGTGCTCCTTAGTTGGGCGATGGTTGCCACCACCTTTGAAGTAGCTGGATAGGATCTCAGGTGGGCATCATGACCCCTGAAGATGAAAGAGTTCCCTGCACACCACCTGTTGGCACTTGTTGGTGGCTTCTGGCCACTTGTGACTGCAATGATTGCCACTGAGCTCAAGTTCCCAAACGCCCATTTGCTCACAGTCTCCAAGAAAATAGGAGGGTTGGGACCAGTTCTTAATATTAAAAGCAAACAAACCCATTATTAAAAGTAAACAAAGAAGAACTGCTTTGAAACAATTAATTAAATATCTCTGGCTTCAGAGCCCTAAACTCCCCACTGCTGCCCCAAGCAAAGCCCCACTCATTGTCAGGGGGAACGCCCCCTTTCCCGAGCACCTGCTGCAGGCTGGGCTCTGTAATTGTGTTCTCTCTAAACATCCAGAGTTAGAAATGAGCAATCTATTTGTCATCTTTCCAGTGATGCCCTGGGCAGGTCAAGTCCTTTGGTCACAAACAATTGAAATATGGAAACACCAGAATTTGAACTCAGGTCCCTAAAACTCCTAAGTTCACACACATTCCACCTTAGCACACTGCTCCCACCAAAGATAGGTCCCCCATGCTTCTGTTTCTGTTTTTCTATTTCAAAGAAAAGCTTAAGACTCAGAGAAGGAGGCCTGCTATCTGCCCAGGTAAAGCCTATTGAAAGTGCAGCCATTCTGATAGTGTTGCTGGGAGAGAAATCGGGAACCATTCTGATGACTTAAATGCATAAAGTGGGCAGAGAAAAGACAATATAAATGCCAAACTGCTGGGGCTCAATGTTCTGCCCGAATGCCTAATTCCAGTGCTAATTAATATACTCTGCTGTCCAAAAACAAAAGGAGAGAAAAAGAAAAAACCCAACCCAGAATGCAATGCAAAGCTTACAGCACAAGATCCAGAATCATGGTCTTCCCAACGAATCTGGAATTAAGTTGACCCTCAGTGACAGACTTCTGCCAGATAGACTTATAAGAGACTGATGTAAAGGCAGAATTTTAATCAAGAACAGCAGAATTCTGCTTATCTGGGAGTCTTATGCTAGAGACATCTAAATAATGATTTGTTCTAAAAGAAATTTTAAAATCTTTTAAATCATGTCATTGGAAAAACCAATAAGTGATTTACTATGGGTACAAAGGTTGGCAATGGAGAGATTTACCATGCCACCAAGAACTAGCTGGAGACAACAGATCAGAAAAATCTTTTGATGCTGGTGGATGATGTCAGCTCTTAGGAATAGATTGACCATGACTCCATTAGAGTTATTTCATGTTGTAAAAAACTCTTGCAGAATAAAAACCAATTCACTGGAAAATAGTCTGGCAGTTCTTTAAAAGGTAACCCATAGATTTTCCACGTGATCCAGCAATTTCACTATAGATACATATATCCAAAAGGATTGAAAACATACATCCACACAAAAACTCATGTGAATGATCTCAGCACCTGTTTTCAAAAAGTGGTAACCAAAAGGTAGAAATAATTCAAATAGTCATCAAATGATTCCTGGATGAACAAAATGTGGTATATCCATTCAGTGGACTATTATTCATCCATAAAAAGTAATGAAGTGCTGGTTCATGCTAGAAATAGAAAGACTTTGAGAACATCATGGGAAGTGGAAGAAGCAGACACAGATCACAGTGTATGACTCAGTGATATGAAATGTCCAGCAGAGGCAAAAAGTACATCAGAAAGTACATCAGTGGCTGCCTAGGTCTAGGGACAGGGAAATAGTGGGAGGTGGGAAGTGACTGCTATTTGGAAGGGGGTTGTCAGGAGTGGTGGTGAAAATGTTCTAAAGATGCTTGTGGTGATGGTCACACCATTCTGTGAACACAGTGAAAAATCACTGAATTGTATATTTCAAAAGGTGCATTTTATGCTATGTGAATTATACCTCCATGTAACTTAAAAAATAAAAGGAAAGGAAAACTATTTACCAACGAGCAGGAAATACTCAGGCTGAGTGTCTTCCCCACTGCCCCACCCCCAGCGCTCTCCATCCTTCTCTGTTTTCCTTTGTTTCTCATGAGGCTGCTCCACATGGACTGTGCCAACTGGTGCCCTTGCCTGGGTAGTCAAATCACTTACTGTCCAAACTGGGACCCCTTTGAGACAGAATAGTGGGGGGGCTGGTATTGTGGTGCCTCCTGCTTTACTCTTCTTGCTAAGGATTGCCTTTGCTATTCTGAGTCTCTTATTTTTCCAAATTAATTTCATGATTGCTTTCTCTATTTCTATGAGGAATGTCATTGGGATTTTAATAGGAATTGCATTGAATCTGTATAGGACTTTTGGTAGTATGGCCCATTCGATATTATTAATTTTGCCTATCCAA
Source organism: Glaucomys volans (assembly GCA_020662805.1). Classification (NCBI taxonomy): domain Eukaryota; kingdom Metazoa; phylum Chordata; class Mammalia; order Rodentia; family Sciuridae; genus Glaucomys; species Glaucomys volans. The sequence goes on from JAJEJO010000182.1 coordinate 701,176, forward strand.
GAACATGGGAGATTTTTCAATCTTCAAAGGTCTTCCTCAATTTCCTTCTTTAGTGTTGTGTAGTTCTCATTCATTGTAGAGATCTTTCACCTCTTTTGTTAGATTGATTCCCAAGTCTTTTTTTTTTTTTTTTTGAGGCTATTGTGAATGTTGTTTTCCTAATTTCTCTTGCAGTGGATTCAGACCAGACCTTAAACTATACTACAGGGCAATAGTAACAAAAACAGCAGGTATTGGCACCAAAAGAGACATGTAGACCAATGGAACAGAATAGAAGACACAGAGAGAAACCCACATAAATACAGTTATCTCATCCTAGACAAAGGTGCCAAAAACATACCTTAGAGAAAAGATAGCCTGTTCAACAAATGGTGCTGGGAAAACTGGAAATCCATATGCAGCAAAATGAAATTTAATCTTATCTCTCACCCTGCAGAAAAATCAACTCAAAGTGGATCAAAGACTTAGGCACTAGAACAGAGACCTTGTGCCTAATAGAAGAAAAGAAGGCCCAAATCTACATCATGTGGGCTTACGATCTGACTTCCTTAACAAAACTCCTAAAGTGCAAGAAGTAAAATCAAGAATCAATAAATGGGATGGATTCAAACTAAAAGCTTCTTCTCAGCAAAGGAAACAATCAATAACATGAAGAAAGAGCCTACAGAATTGGAAAAAAATCTTACCACACGCACCTTAAATAAAACGCTAATCTCCAGGATATATGAAGAACTCAAAAAACTCAACATCTAAACAAACAAACAGACAAGTAACCCAATCAATAAATGGGCTAAGGAACTGAACAGAAGAAGAAATACAATCAATCAACAAACATATGAAAAATGTTCAACAAACATATGTTCATCATCTCTAAGCAATTAGAGAAATACAAATCAAAACTACTCTAAGATTTCATCCGATTTCAGTCAGAATGTCTACTATCAAGAATACAAGCAATAATAAGTGTTGGTGAGTGTGTGGGGAAAAGGTACACTCATACATTGCTGGTGGGACTGCAGATTGGTGCAACCACTCTGGAAAGCAGTGTGGAGATTCCTCAGAAAACTTGGAATGGAACTAACATTTGACCCAGCTATCCCACTCCTTGGCTTATACCCAAAGGACTTAAAATCAGCACACTACGGTGATGCAGCCACATCAATGTTTATAGCAGATCAATTCACAATAGCTAAACTATGGAACCAACCTACATGCCCTTCAACAGATGAATGGAAAAGAAAACGTGGTGTATATACACAATGGAATATTCCTTATCTTAAAGAAGAATGAAATTATGGCATTTGCCTATAAATGGATGGAGCTGGAGAATATCATGCTAAGAGAAATAAGCCAATCCCAAAAAACCAAAGGCCAATTGTTTTCTCTGATAAGCAGATACTGATCCATAATGAGGGGGCGGGGGAAGGAAGAATGAAGGAACTTTGGATTGTGCAGAGGGGAGTAAGGGGAGGGGTCGGGCGGTGGGGATGGGAAGGACAGAATGAGACAGACATAATTACCTATATACATATATGATTATACTACAGGTGTGACTCAGCACCATGTGCAGCCAGAGCAATGAGAAGTTGTGCTCCATTTGTGTGCAATGTGTCAAAATGCATTCTGCTGTCATGTTTATCCAATTAGAACAAATTTAAAAAAAAAGAATGGTGGGGGTAAAACCGATCCTCCTGGGCAGACCTCCCCGGGGCAGGTTGACTGCATGGCTGGAGGGTGACAACTCCTGCTACAGGCCCTCTTCCTACAGCTGCCTCTGCAGTCCAAGCTCCCCTCCTCCAAGCACCACGCCTGCAGTCTCCTGGTGTCCCTAAACCCCGCCCATGTCTTTGCAAACGGTCCCTTTCTTAAACTTCCTCCATCACCCAGTTTGAGTGGGCCATCTGTTTCCTGCCAGTACCCGACTGACACAAAACTTCAAATAAACAGCCCCCAAGATAACTTTGAGAGGAAAGGTGTGGTCAGCACAGAGACACTGCTCCGCTCTCTCCGGAACAGCCCCTGTCCTCCCTCTCCTTCGGTTTCTACAGAGGTGGGTTGCACCAAATTCTGATGATAAAGGTTTTACAGCCTCTCCCTGGGTGCCTTCTGCCCTCCCCTCGAGCCCAGACCAGGACTCCCAAGCCCCAGCCACAGGGACGTAACAGCACATACAATTTCATTTTATTTTATACTTATCGACAGTTCTTTCCTCCCATTTGAAGGAAATAAGTGTACCCTGCAGTTTGTCATGTTCAGTATGAGAAGTCGTATGAGAAGTCATATTCAATTGGATCAAAATTTGCTGTGCTCCCTAAGACAGATGGATTTATGTGTTTCATCAGTTCTAGAAAATTCTCAGGCAGTATCTTTTGGAATATCTGCTCCCTTTCCCTCACTCGCTCTAGAACTAGCTCTGTTCTCGTTATGTCCTCCTTATCCCCCAACCTCTTTCCCCGTTTTCGATTCCTTTGTTTTTTTGTGTGTTTTTCTTCTGATCTTTCTGATCAAAAATTCTCTTTTCAGCTCTGTCTATTCGGTTCTCTAACTTGTCCGTGCAAGCTCAAGTACACATTGTAATTTCTGTGTCTGTGTTCATTTCTAGACTTTCTGTTTGATTCCTTTTTTTTTTTACAATGCAATCCTCTTTTCATGGTGTCTTGCAATCCTTTTTTCATGGTGTCTTGCATTTTTGTATCTTTCTTTGATGTTTGAATCATTTTGAATCTACTCAGTATCTCTTTCAGACCCCTCGATTAGCTCCTGCTCCCGTGGGTTGAGTTCTGTTCTTACTTGTATCTGCTGACTCCTGAGCACACGGATGGGCTGTTTCCTTGTGTAATCTATAATTTTGAATTGTGAACTCATCATTGGGGTCTTTGTCTGTGGGAACCTGGAGGACTTGTTCAAGGTGAGTCCCTCAGAGCCATTGCTCATTTGTGCTTTCTGGGTTATCTGGTTTATTTTAGGCCAGGAGCACTTTTTTACACTAATTCTCATCTTGGGGTACTTTGGCTCTAATTGAGGTAAGGAAAATTTAACCCCCCAAACACAGCTGTGGTGAAGGCCTCTTATTACAGATTCTCATTGGATGTCTTTTGCCCCACCTTGACCAAGTGATCAGGCTTCTGTCAGCTCCCTGTCCTGGGGTCCACCTGACCTTGAAGCTGTGACTGTGGGGTCCTGACTCTGTGGGTGGCTCTCAGTTATACATCCCTGCCTCACATGGGACCAGGGCATCTTCTCTAGCCCCCTAGTGGGTGACCACCCAGGCCCCTGGATTACTGAAACCAAGGACTGCTCCCAGGAGGATGAACGGGTCAACTGAAGCATTGACCTTCGTGCACGGGAGGTTTTCAGATTCCCCTGGATGCCAAGGAGCCCCCCTTCTTTCTCGTTGGCTCTGCCATGTATTTGGAAGGATTCTGATTATGTTTTACCTACTGTCTTCGGCATGGCTATCACAGGAGTGACAGTTCATAGAATTAGTAACAGCTACAAGTCCCCTTTTCATAGCATCGACATCACAAAATGTTGGGTTTTGAGTAGTGTGCAGTATTTTCTATTTTTAGGTAACTCAGATGCCTCTGATGGATTTAAAATAATTAGATATATTTCACAATTGCTTCACATAATATGTAAATGTAAGGTTTTCTAAAATATATGCATTATATTTTCTAAAATAATATGCATTTCGTGCCCTTTGATTATTACTCTAGTCAGAAGCCACATCTTACATACAAATGATTCCTTCTTCTCATTGTGCTCATGTGGAACAGAATGAGCTAAGCTCTAGGAATGTCTTCAAGGAGGGAGATCACGTCCTGGGCAGTCGTGTTCTGTGATGTGTTCAGGGTCTCTGCTTCCCAAGAGCCCTATTCCCAATGCCAAGGTGGGGTGGAAGGTACATTCATAGTCGGCAGGCAGCTTGGGAGCCTGTGAACACAGCAGTGGGACACTGAGCTCAGGAAACCGGGGAAAGGACGGCTGGGCAGAGTAGGTGCTCGAGAAATGCTCAAGGAAGTGAATGGAACCATCCTTACCCCACTACAGAGCAGACACACATCCCAGTGACCCAGCACCATCCGACAGGGTCCCTCTTCCTCAAACAGTCCCAGAGAAAAACTCTTACAGTTGCTTTTCACCTTTCGTGTTTTCCCTATGAACCAGCCCCATGCTAAATTTTCATGATCAGGTTTGCAGAGCAAGAGGTTTTTTGGTTTTGTTTTGAATACTGGGGATTGAACCCAGGGGTGCTCTACCGCTAGCACTTTTTTATTTTCTTTTGAGACAGGCTCTCATTGAGTTGCTGAGGGTGGCCTTGAACTTGTTATCCTTCCGCCTCAGCCTCCCAAGGAACTAGGATTACAAGTATGTGCCACTGTGCCTGGTAAGGAAGAGTTTTTTAAATTGTGAGATCTAAAAATATCTAAAAAATGGAACATACCACATCAAGGTGCAAAGTTTCACCTTCTACAGAAAGACTAGAACACACAGCGATGAAGGGCCCACATTGCCAGCTGGCCTTGGCCCAGGGAGCAGCAGCCAGCCCTTGGGGGAGAACTTGCTCTCCAGGTCTACAGGGGCACCAGGCTCCCCTAACCCCTGAGACTCGCTCCTGGCCTGCTCCACACAGGTTCGCTGCCGATGCTCCCAGGCATGGGTCTGTGAGCCAGCACTGAGGTTGCTTCAGCCTGGCCACTGCTCAGCTCGTCACCTTCCTCTGTCAGTTTCCTGCCGCAGTGACACATTCTGGATACCAAGGTTACACTTGGGCGTTCCCCAGCCTGCCACCCACAAAACACACACAAAACATCACTTAGGGTGAGTCACCGTGACAGATATTTTTAATTGACTCTTGCTAATTTCGTTTTCAAAAGGCACCTGTTTCCACGTGGAAACCCTTCTAAAACATTGACACCTCCCCAGTTGGTCTGAGGGAATGAATGACTCTGGGAGCATAAAGAATTCTGCTTACAGATCATCAGGGCAAGTTTAAACCAACTTTATTTCATAGATGGACCACGGAACGCTCGGTGTAGGAAGAGCTAGCCTTTGGTGAGTGCTCACTGGGAGCTGGGGACCAGTCTAAGTAATCCCACCCTGTGCTCACACAGCAAGTCTCTGATCCCTGTTTTATAGTTGGGGAGCCAGAGGCACAGAAGCCTGGGAAGTGATGGAGCCAGAATTAAGCCCAGCAGCCTGACTCAGAGGCCACCATCTCCACAGCTCACACAGCGGCCTCTGAGCAAAGGTCCCTCACAAAGCTCAGAATTCCAAAGACCTGCCCGAGTCTCATAGCGGCCTGGGAGGCCTCGAATAGCAACCTGCTGCAGATTAGAATCATCCGGGGCTTTAAAAACCTAGCCAGGCATGCAGCAATGACCACAACCGGTTAACATATGGGGAATCTAACGAAAGGTAAATGGGATATCTTTGGACTATTTTTGCAACATTTCTACAAGTGTGAAATTATGTCAAAATAAAAGATCAAAAGTAAAGTGACTAAATTAGAATACTACTAGTTAACCTGGAGGAATTTTCACAGAAATTGTTCGTAGTAAGGTCTGAGACAGTGTGCGCGATGAAATCCCATTCGTGTGAAACAATGCCAAAATCCACTCCCGCCCCCAGCCGTATCTTTTTATGAGGATGGAATAAAATATGTATGGCATGTGAAAAAAATTCTGGAGCCCAGTTCCCAGAAGTTCTGTTTGAATTGTTTAGGGGAAGGACCTGGGGATGGGGACCCTCTTTTAATTTCATAAATGAGGGTTCTCAATTAGCATGTGCAAGATCCTGGGTTCCATCACCAGCACTGGCAAAAAAAAAAAAAAAAGTCCTGATGCCCAGGCCACAGCCCAGACCAACCGAATCAGACTTGCTGGCAGCAGAGCACAGGCATGGGTGTTTTAAAATCCCCCTGACAGATTCTAATATGCAGCCAAGTCTGGTGACCAGGAGGGCCCTCCAGGCAGCCAGGGTTGAGAATTACTGCTGCGAAGAAGGGGACCTCACACGTGTAGCCCCACTAAGTGGTGGCATGGATGTCTTTGTCAATCCTCCTAACAGTCAGTGAGGTGGGGACCTGGGAAACAGCCTGGCTCCAGGGAGTCAGTAGCCTGCTGGAGGTCACAGCCAGGAGATGGTGGCACACGCTCCAAGCCACACTTACAAGGCTTGAATTCCTCTAATGGGGATTCATTCCTTTGGATTCCTCCTCCCACAAGATCTTAAAAACAACAGTGAATGAGGGCCTGGGTTCAATCCCCAGCACAGTCAAAAAAATAAACAACAAGCAGAAGCAAATGCTCCCCAGAAGAGCTGCATGTTGGTGGGATCTTACTTCACCAGTGAGTGCCTGATGTTTCCAGGGGGGATGTTAGAATGATGTTCATGCATGGGAGAACAAGATCATGCATGGGGTGTAAATCTGATCTTGTCATCACCCCCTCTCCAAGATCCTTCCATTCGTCAGCCTCACTTGAATCTTTAGAAACATTAAGTGTCTTTCCCACATCTGGGCCTGTCCTGCCTGGGGGAACTTTCCCAGGAAGGAATTTTGAATGTTTTACTTTCTTATGAGAGCGAAGAGCCTTATTCTCAGACCTGAGACCAGGAGAGTGACAAGGAAAAAAAGAGGCCACAAGAGAGGTGTAGTTTGGTAAACACTGCTGAAGTTGGGGGTGTTTGGAGCGTGTGGCAGGAAAGCTGAGCTCAGTGTCCTTGAACTAGGGCCGGGGCACCTAATCCCAGAATCTGAACACAAGGGAGACCTTGGGCACTGGAGTCAGAAAACCAGGGTTGGAGTCCTCCAGATAGTCAAATGAGGATGGAAGGCTGAGGGCTTCAATTAGACACAGTACATGTGAAACGCTGGATTGCACATGGTAGGTCTCAGCGTGTCAGTGGGACATCATGCCAATGTTACAGGCTGGCCACGGGGAGTCTGGGCCAGCTAGACATAGGCTTTGGCCTGGTCTCTACCTCTGTTGATATTTCTTAAGGGCTTTCTTCCCATGTGTCAGGTGCCACTTTAAGCTCTTTCATACCTTAGCTCATGTAATGCTTAGAAGAGCCCAGTAGGGAGGGTACCATCATCAACCCCATTATGGATGAGGAAACTGTGGCCTAGGGGGTTAGCCATACTGTTAGTAGTGTGAACTGGAATTTGAACCATGCAATCTGGCTCTGCAAGCAGTCATCTTGATCATTACAATAGTGATAGCATTAAAATCATAACAATGGTAATGGCTGAGAGCAAACCGCATGTGTCAAGCACTGTCACTGGCAGGGTGGGCATGAGGCCTGTGCTTTCGAATATCCTGGAGGACACGGTCCAACAGCAGCGTTGCCTAAGCTCAGTCACTTCCAGAAGGTGACACCCTTCCTAGTGATTTTGGGGAGACAGGTGAAGGGGGGTGCAGTTGAGTTGGGTAGAGTGATCCAGAGGAAAAGGGCCTTCTGTGGCCGAAGCAGCTCCAAGCATCCCTCTGATCCAGGCATCATTCAAAGCCTGGTCTTTTCCTGTTACTGAGTGAGTCTGACACAAGTCTGCTGCATTTTGCACTTGGCTTCTTAGGGCATCTGCTCCACCCCTTTTTCCATTTGTTGTGTTTTGTGCTTCAGGTGGTTAGCTCAAGGGTCAAAGTCCAGTTAGGCAAATTGTTTTAAGGTGCTTTAAAGTTGTTCATTTGATTCCTCTCCCCCATACTCTTAGGCACCCCGTTTTGATCAGAATTGATCAGAATGAGTGGTCTTGGCTATGAGTTATTCACTTGTTCTATGAACACGAACCACCACATCCCACATCAACCTGGGCACTTTGTACTCTTTCCAGGTTAAAACTTCCAAGGGGACTCTCTGCGGTCATAGTAATACCCTACGCCCTCTGGGCCTGCAAACATCAACTTTCCAAGTCACAGTCAGCAATCTCTAGATACTGACCAACATGCGATAAGAGCTTTAATATCGGTTCCATTTATTTTGCAATGGCAGATCAATCCATTTCCCCAGCATCCTGCAACTTTATCGAACTTTATCCCACTGCAGGATACGTCCCCAACTCTCTTTATATATTTGGCTATATACGATCATGACTTGGTGTTACAGTCCTGACTTCACAGAATGGGGCTCTTCTCAGAAGGCTGAAGCGGCAGCTTTCCTGTCCCACCGAGCGCTAACTACGGGTCTGGCGCTGGGTTAGGCCTGCCCGTGTGCAAGTCCCCGGGGAGCTGCGGGGACTTCGTTCCGGCGCTCTGAGAGTTCTCCCGGCGGGGTGCTGACTCTCCCGCTCTGCGCTGCGACAGCCGGGCGAGGGAGGAGAAGATAGGTACTCGGTGAGTCCAAGAGGCAGAGGGCCCGCCCTGCGCCGCCCGCAGCCCGCAGCCCGCCCTCCCTCCGGCGGGCGCACCACGCGCCTCCCGGGCGCGCGCTCCCGGCCCCGCCCGCGTGCGGCGGACGCACGACCGCGAACGCGCGCCCTCCCGCGCCCCCGCGGCGGACGCACGGCCGCGAGCGCGCGTGCGCCCCTCCGAACGTCCCCGGGAGCCCAGCCAGAGCGAGCGCCGGGGCCAGGCGCGCAGGAGTGAAAAGGAGGCGGCGGCCGCGGCTGCGAGCAACAGATCTCAGCGCCGAGAGCAGACCCTTTCTGCTGCTGGGCCATTTCTTTTTTAATTTCAGAAAACAATTAAATTAAATTTGAAAATCTTGCATTTTTAAATGGCGCTGGCCCCGGGTCAGCAGGAGGTTTTCTCTGCATCAAGATGGGCTTTGCCGTTTCCGTCGTGGGCACTTGTGATGGCCTGATTGTCAGTCTTCGCTGGGCATTTTTGAGGCCAGGAGCCGAGCACTGCATGTAGGCGAATCCCCGTACAGAGCGGTTTGGCTTTTTAAAATATTGTTATTATTTTGGGCAGAGAACAGTCGATCTCGTGCATTCCGTCCGCTCTGCAGAAGAGGCGGCGAGTCGTTGGTGGGTCGCTTAGAGGGTGAAATTCCGCCCCGGGTGAGCGAACCCCGGACCCGCGCGCAGTCCAGCGGCCACGCGAGTGTGTCCTTTCCCTGCCGGCGCCGGGAAAATGGAGGCTGTGATTGAGAAGGAATGCAGCGCGCTCGGAGGCCTCTTCCAGACCATCATCAGCGACATGAAGGTAGGACGCTGGGGGCGCGGCTGCTGCAGCCGCGGCGCACTGACCTCGCCGCGGGGCTTCGTTTCCACCTACCGCAAGCTGCCTGGCCTTTGCCTGCGCGGTGGCAGTCGGCCACCTGCGGGAGCGCCGGCCCGGTGTCACCTGCTCACCCGGGGCGCTGCTCCCCAGCTCTACTGGGTCACTGGGTGGGCGACTTCCCTGGGGAGGTTTGATGCACCCTGCCATCTCCCTGCCCATTGTCCCCCCGGGGGGGTGGGCACCATCTGGTTCCTCTGACGGTTCATGGCCCTGGCTCCAAGTTTTCCATTGTCTGTCCCTGGACTGAGTGTCTGAGACTCGTGGAGGTTGGATACCCAGCGGATACCAGATTCCCTGAGTTGGGGAGGGGGGCGCCTGGCGCGGTGGTGGGGAGGGATTGGGGCCTCTGCCTGGTGTCAGGAAGGAGCCCCCCCACCCCCTGGCCTGGGAGACCAAAGGAGGCCTCCCCCTTCTTTGGCTTTCAAGTCTACTTGCAGTGGGGGAGGGGGCATCAGAGCAAATTAGTTATTAATTAGGCTGTTCCAAAGCGGGTGAGGGCGTGCATGCCTTCTCTCAGCCCTCCCCCGGGACACCGGGCAGAAGTTCCCAGGGAAGCCTTGCAGGAGCCCCTATGCTGAGGCTCCCAGCCTGAAGGCAAGATTGGGGTACCCTAAGCAACTACGTCCCCCCCAAAAAAAAACAAAGAAAAAGAAAAATCCACACCCCACTCCGGGTTTTCTCTTGGAAGGATTGTGGAGATTGTGTGTGTGCGTGCGTGTGCGCGCGTGTATGTTGGGGGCAGGGAGCAACACCCTGGCTTTTTCCTGCAAAGGGTGGGACTGGAGATAACCTGATCCTTGGATGTGGATTTTCTGGTGCATAGAGATAGACCAGGGTTCTGTGTTACTCATCCAGAGGAAATATAACCAGCGTGCTTGCTGGCTGGAGGTGGGATTGGGGGGCGGAGGGGGGAATGTTTTTTTCTTGTGTATTTAGGGAGCTTCTCTTTGGCTCCAGCCCAGCCCCAGTTTGCCTCGACAGATCCGGGGAGGTGGTGTTTAATTAAAAGCTCGGCTTCCAAAAGAGTGGGCAGGTTTGGAAAGCTGTGCTGGCGAGTGGGTGTGGACAGCCCCTCTTCAGCCACTGCCTGGCGCCTGGAGAAGCTTTTGTCTGATGAAGTGTAAGGTTTGGAGAGGCTTCTGCCTCGGAGATGGACTTTGGGAAGGAATGCCCAGCTGTCTCCGCCTGCCTTTCCCTTTTAGAACCAACTGCCACCTAGCAGAGGGTGAACTTTGCCAAGGTGCCTCCTCCTGGACTTGTCCCTTTTGAAATCCTTCCACAGATCTTGTGCCTTTTGTCAGAAATTGACATTCGTGTCGCCTAATCTGCAGCCAGACCCTGCTTGCCCAGGAATGCCTCTAATCCAGTCACTTGGAATTAGATGGATTAGTCCCACTTCAAAGACAGCCCCTTTCATTCCTTTGCTCCCAATCCACATTGAATTATTCAAATGCTCTTTTGAACAAAGATTGGTGCCCTTTCCTTGGACTCTGGTATTTATTGTTAACTTAAATTCCTCAGGCCCTATAGTCAAACAATTTTGGTTGAAAGCACACATGGTGTATTCTGATCTCCAGAGGTCGAATTTGAGAAGGGTTGGTAAAACTGCTTGTGTTTTTTGGAGGAGAAAAATGGGTGTTTCCAGCCTGAGTAGAGAAAGGAACCCAGGGATCTAAATGACCTGCTCACTGCAGTCCCAGAGTGATCACACCTGGAGTTTTCCTCTCTCTTTGTTCTTTAATACAGATCTAGGCTCAGTTCTTCTCATTGACTGGTTTGAATCCTTCAGAAGGTAATCCTGCCCTAAGGGTGGGCTCTCCTGCCTTCTACCTGCCGGCCCCTGGCTGCCTGGCAGTGTGTTCTGCCCAGAGATTCCTGGTGCTCCCGGGTATGTGTGTGTGTGTGTGTGTGTGTGTGTGTGTGTGTATGTGTGTATGTGTATCCCCCCCTCCCAAGCTTTCAGAAATAAAGAGCTCTTATTTAATGCTCCTTCAGTGCTGAATCTGGAGTTTGTGGGTCCTGGGTTCTTTCCCTTTGAGTTTAGTAGGTTTGTTCAACATTCTGTGGGAAAGCATTTATTTTAAAGGTTTTGTTTGTTTGTTTACTTGTTTTGTCTTGGCAGCAAAAGATTTTGAAAGCAGGGTGGAATGGAATATTAAACTATGCAGAATTTTAGACTTTGCGGGAGAAGAGAGATAAGGAAAAAGAGAGGTGTCTAATTTGCAAGGTTATTTCTACATAAGACGATTGCTGAATTGAATATTCTCGCAGACTTTTCTTCCTAAAAGACTTCTTCATGGATTACATGGCAGTGATATTTTAGGGAAGTTTAAAAAATTGAAATTTGGCCACATAGGATAAGCAGTGTATAACACGGATGTGTGGGTTGCCAGTGATAAAAGCCAGTTTTTAATGTCTGAAGTCTGCTGACTTTCTAATGACCTGAGTATCCTCTTTTTCTCTTCTCTGAATTCCCATGATGAGTTATCATGCCTTTGGTCTCCTTTTTGTTTTGAGGGAGAATCATAAATGTTGGGAACACATTTGGATTGCCATCTTGATACAGTTTTCAGGGTGTTTTTTCCCTTAGAAATGATGATGTACAGGGGTGAGGAAAGGGTAGGGAAAATGGTTTTCCAAGTAGCATTTGTTTCTTCAAAATGGCAGCACAGGAAGGGAGTCAATTTCCTCTTTGGAGAAAAAACAAAACAAAACAGAAAAATGGAGTAATTTCCAGGCCCGATACCATTTATCTTCTAAAACCAAAGAACCTCAAGACAAGGAAAAGCTGGAGAGGATTCTTTGTGCATTTCTTCTAAAGATTCTTCATCAGACTCGGTCCTTGGCTGTCAGGGTGTGTGATTTGTCCTTTTCGGGGCTGGGGTGCCAAAGGAATCCTTGCTTTTCTTAGGTTGAGATCTAGAACCAGGCCCTAGCTGTGCAATAACTCACTGATCCCCTGCGCAGAGGAGCCCTGGATCCTTCCCCTTCTCCCACCCTGCTGCGGTGGTGGTCGCTGATGAATGGTGGGGTGCAGAATCGCTTACCGCCTGCCCTTCCTTCCATCCACATACATCACCCATCAAGTCGTCAGGTGTGATTTGTCCCAGAGGAGAGGGGAGACAGGGTATTTACGTGGCTGGAAGGAACACCCGTGGTTGGTTGGTTGGTTTGTCTTGGGGATCAGGGGTCTGGAAGTGACTGGAGGTCCCTGGAATCTTCTGGGTTTCTGCCCAGGTTCTGGGGAGGATGAACTAAATACTGCCAACAGATGTGTGTGGTTGCTTTTAAGTAATTGAACCAGAATTAGGTGATGGGTAGGGTGTTTTCAAGACCTGGAGACTTTGCTGGCCAAACTTGGGGGCATCGCCCTCTGGGGATGTCTGTCTTCTTTTAATAATTAACTTGGTGGTTAAAAAAAAAAAAAAAAAAAAAAGCTGGACACTAAGATCAAATATTGTCCTTGCCCTGGTTGCTGAAGTGTCAGCCCATGGGGAGCGGAGTGGCCTGCTGCAGGCGGAACTTTGGCCTAGGTGAGGGGTGTGTGTGCAGACTTATGTAATGTGACTGGGCCAGAAGCATCCACCCACACCTGCCTGCTATGCACCCCGTGCCTCCTTAGACAGGGGTGTCCTGTTACCAGCACCTGTGCTGAGCAGAATAGGGGCCTTGTTCAGTTCCCTGCTGTTTGCTTCCAGTATCTTCTGTCCTAAGTTCTGCCTAAAATTAGAACTGCAGAAGGACTTCTTGCATTCCACCGAAATCTTTCTGTGGTTTGAAGGAATGTGGTGGTCTTTTCCCTCCCTTATCATGAAATGGAGCATGTGGGGAGTGGGTCCAGTGCTGGGTAATGATGCCAGGTCTGGCTTTTTCTTGAGTTGATTTGGAATTCCTGACAGAGGAGGGGCTCACTTCCTTGGTGTTTATTGAGGACCTACTATGTGGAAGTCCTTTGGCTAGGCTCTGCCCTCTGAGAGCCTGCTGCTGAAGGTTGTGACCAGAACGTCATTACAGTATGGCAGTGGCCTGAAGGAAAGGACTTCCCTTGGCTGCTTCAGAAATGAAAGTTGTCTCTAGGAAGACACTGACAGCCAAGCCAAGGCCTCCGCCGGAGGCCAGGTACTCTGAGGGAGGGAGGCCGCTCTGTGTAAACGGTGACAGCCACACAAAAGCAGGACAAGCAGAGCCATTGTAAAGGACAGATGGGCCCCGTGTTGGCTTTTCTCTTAGCAAATGGTTGTGTTTGGCCAGGGTTTTACAGCTTCCTCCTTTCGGGCCCATGGGAGAAAAAGCTAAAATAAAGATGTCGTAAAATCAGCAGCAGGGACCCGCCCAGACTGGGTGCCCTTATTCAGAGATTTAGGGCCTCTTCTATGCAGATCATTTTATTTTTTTTTTAAGGTGTGAATCTTGTCCTGGTTTGGAAAAAAACTGTCATTTTTGTCCTTGGTTTGAATGTTTCTGTGGGAAAACCCCTTATCCCTCCTATTTAATCAGATGGTTTAGAACTTGTGGCTTGATGCCATGAACCTTTGTGTTCTGAAATTCTGAGTTCACAACTGCCCCAAGTGGAGAGGAGGTTGTTCCTAGGTCACCGCCTGCATGGAAGGTAGGCTGGGTTTGGCTTTGGCCTGGTTCTGAATCGCCTGTTCTCTCTAGAGAAGCTTCTACCCATTCTGCGGTATTTATTGATCATCAGCTATGTTGTAGGCACCAAACTCTGCTATGATTCCCACAAAGAAAAATACAGCAGAATTTATGTTTCTAAAGCGCGAACTGTATGTCCCCCATCTTCTCAGCTACTGACCGCCTGCCCTTTGACCTCTTCCTTTGCATCTTGGCTGTAGGGAAAAGGAAAAAGATAAAATGATATCGGTCAATTTGATTAGGCTTGGAGGTGAAAAGGTTGAAACTATTGATCCCTTAGAGGCCCCATCTATCATTTGTCCCTAGGCGTCTTCCATCTTCTCAGACAGGTGAGAGTTGGCAAGGTTCTTCTGTAGTGAGACCATCTGATGTTCCGATTGGGGATGGAACAGTGAGGTCATTTTGAGTTCCCTGTTGCTTCTCAGAGAGGCCTTAAGGACGCTACCCCAACCCAAACAGAAGCCGAAGGCCAGATAGAGCCTCTTAGGACATCAGACAAGCTGAATTGGGACTCCTAGGCGGAACCGGCTGATGCCCTGAGCACTTTAACTCAGATCTGCAGCCTGCATTGCTGATATGGCCTTATTAAGTAGCAAACAGGAGAGACCAGCAGAGTAAATTAATTGGCTGAGCATCAAGGAGGCCTGTTGTATATGATTGCTGAAGTTCCCCTTTGAATTAGATGCAGGCTGCACGGGGTTTCACTGAGTCTGTGCCACAACACCAAAGCAAAGCAAAACAAAAACAACCCAAAAAATCAAAGAGCCATTCCCGTGCAGATTCATTCCCGAGCAGCCCTTTGACTCCCCGTGTGCTCCACCTCTAAGCCCCTGGGACGCCTTGGTTCTCAGGGGCTCTGCTTCCCTCTTTGGAGGTGACTGGGTTTTTACCTACTGTGCAGATGTGGGGGCTGGGGTTGTTCTGGTGTGCTACTGGCACATAGTAGGTGCTCACTGTTCTTTGCAATACTGATCATAGGACCAGGAGGGATTTGATGAGGACCTATGTTGTGCCAAGTGCTGGATGAGCATGATTTCATGTTATTCTGTCTTCCACTCACTGTACAGATGAGAAAGCTGAGGCCTGGAGAGATTCTGTAGCCTATGGTGAGGTGAAGATGGCCTTCAAACCTTGGCCTCTTTGACCCCAAAGCCGGAGCTCATTAGTGGAATGTGGGGAGGGGGTGTGGATTCATTTCTAGGAGATGGCATGTCACTTTCTGAGCCCTGTGGGAGGCTCGCGGGAGGCATCAGGGTCTTCTCTCTGCTTCCAGCCAGAGCTGGCCTGGAGGCAGGAGCTCGATCTGCAAGGCTGTGAAGACTGTTGGCGGGTGGGCAGCTCTCATCTGGCTGTCACCTTTATGGAAAACGACTGACTTATGATATGTCACACGTGTGGCCTCCTTTCTCCTCCCACTCAGCTGTCTTCTCCAATAGATGACGTGGCTTGTCCCTTTCCTCCTGGTCCCCTGGGTGCGCAGAAGGTGAGAAGTCTTGGGGCCAGGCTTCAGCCCGTCATGCTCAGCGCCTGTCCTTGTCCACACACAGAGCCCATGGGGACTCCTCGGTGTCTGGCTGTAGGTCCCTAGGTCCAGGAGGCCATCTGTCCTGAGGCTGGGCTCTGTGCAGGCCAGGCACCCATTCCCACCCCTGCTGTGATCATCCAAAGTCACCAAGTTCACCCAGAGTTCTCCTGACTCCTCAAAGACAACTGCTTACCTTGAACTCATTTGTGTCCGCCCTAGAACTCTTGTAAAAGAGCTTTCTGTGTTTAATTACGTCCCGGTAGCCCTCCAGTTGGGCCGAGTCTGTTTGGAGAGGCTGGCGGGCTGGCCACGAGTCCTCCCTCCTGTGCTGATTCTTGGCACGGGAGACCGTGGTCCCAGTTTCCAAGTGGTCTTTCTTTTCCTGTCTAGTTTAAGTGGGTGAAAAAAAAATCAATTGAGTGCCTTTTGAATTGTATGTCTTTTTATTTGCTTTTGTTCTCTTGGAATTGCACAGCAGGAAAAGTATTGGCCTGCTCAGTGCCAGCAGCCCTGGAGTGCAGGAGGTGGGAGGCAGGTATTGCTGGGCCACTTCCTGGCCACACGACAGGGCTCTCTGGGCAGAGCAGTGGGTCTGGCCAGGGGAGGTTCTAGGCAGGTGCACCCGTTTGGGTAGAGGAAAGCCCCACCGAGTTCCCGAGACCAGGGCCCCAGACCCCAGAGTCCATGATTCTGGGTTCCGAGGTGCATCCTGGGCACAAGGATTTTGAAAGCACCCCAGGGAATTTCAACATGTATCCAGGTTGACAACCCTGGAGCGGTGAGGCTTCCTCTTACACAATTTCAGCCCCCACGGAATGTTTTCTTAAATCTCACCCAAGTGTGAATAGAAGCTTCTTCAGATGCTTGCACAACCGTGTGAATCGACTTCATACTTGAGCTTCCAGATGATCAGAATGATATATTTTGTTGTGTGTGTTTTACCACAACTAAAAATGAAAATAAAAAAATTGTAGTGAAATGTTAATGTGACTAAATTGCATTAAAAATCAACAACAACAAACAACATCTTTAGGACACTTTGCGGTGTTTTTATTGATTGATATAGTCCTGTCCGGTTTGCTTTCCTGCGATGTGGAAGTTGTCAGATCTATTAGCCACTAGCCACGTGTGACTATGGAGTACACGCAGTGTGGTTCCTGAGACCAGGAACTGAATGTTTAATTTTATTTTAATTTGTTTAAATTTAAATAGCCATATGCAGCTGGTGGCTTCCGTGCCACACTAAGGGCACGTGTGTCTGCTTGACAGCGCTGCTTCCTGCTGGCTTTCTACCTGCTGCTGGCCACAGCCCTGCCCTGAATCTCTCCTGGAGACGTTCTGGAGCTTCTGCTGACCTTGGAATCGAAGGGATCTAATTTCAAATCCTGTGACAGGTTACTCCATCTCTTGAGCCTCGGTTTGCTCATCTGTAAAGTGGATCTGACGAAACATCCACCTCTTGCTGTGAGGATTCTGAAATGAGATGACTTGTGAAGGTGCATCTGGTCCTGGTGCCCAGGCACTCGGATGTCCCAGCGGCTCTTACCGCTCTGTCTTGTGGTTTTGGGAATGGAGAGCTTTGAAGTCTTAAAATCAGTGTAGTAATTACCTGTACCACTTCTTAGGGTCAACACTGCCCCACCCTTTTTAGAGCTATATTTAGAGCCTGCAGTGAGGCTTCTGGAAATGGAAGAGTTGAGTTGTTTTTTTTTTTTTTTTTTTTTTTTTTCGTGCTAAATAAATGACCACTGAGTTATTATAACCCTCTTCTGGTCCAGCAGGGCCTATTTGCCTCCAATTTCTTTATCTGCAAACCTCACTGTCTATTTCTAAAGGGAGGGGAGAACAGCCTGGCTCGGGTCTTCCTGGCATTTATTGTAGCTTTGTGGGAGGAAAAAGGTCTTTTAGGGACGTTGAGGCCCAGGGAGGGAGGAGCTGCTCTCTTGGAGCTCCTTTGTGTTTCTGCTGTTTTGCTGGGGTGTCCAGGCAGAGTGGCCCTCACTTGCCTCTAGCCTGCCCTGCAGCAGCTGGTCCTGAGCTCAAGGCCTGGCCACGCGGGGTCTTCCTGCCTGCCTGCCTGTCTGTTGCCTTCTGCCTTCACCTGGCGACAGGGCCCCTATGATGTGGCCCTCTGTGTGCTCCCCGGCTTAGATTCTGGCTTCCTCCACACGTCCTTGGTCCTCCTCTCCTGCCCGGGCCTGCTCGTCCTTCCAGGTTCATCAGAAATCCCCCCTCCTCTGGCCCTGCCTCCTCTTCCAAGCTGGACATCCTAAGCCATCCGTCACTCTCTTTGTTGACTCTGCCTAGTGCTGATTGCACTTCACCTTGAAAAGTGGCTGTGCGTGGGCTGTGCAGCCTGGCTCTGCCACTTCTGGCTCTGTTACTCCGGGGAAGTGACTCCAACCTTCCCGAGCCTTGGTTTTCTCATCTGTAAAATGGGGCGAGGGGATGATACTTCCCTCTAGAAGTGACTGCAGGGTAAATGAGGCACTATGTGGAACCAGACTGGGATAAAACAAGTGCCATTTAAAAGCTCTCGTGTCTTCCCAGGGCACCCCACTGTGGATTGAGTATCTCTTGTCCAGAAATCCAAAATCTGAAATCAAAACCCTGTGAGCCCCTATATGATGTTCTTAAGTTCCAGATTTTGAGCATTTTGTATTTTGTATTTTCAACTGGTACAGTCAATACAAATACCCCCAAATCCCCAAATCTCTGAAATCTGCCACACTTTTGGTTCCAAGCATTTTGGATAAAGAATATGTAATCTGTGACTCCGATCAGAGTAGCCTGCAGATGAATGGCAATCAGGTGTTTCAGAAGTTACAAGAAAACGGTCTTCAGTTTGAAAATGCAATAGAGGCAAGAATGCAGAGCCTCCTGGGGGCCCACCTATAAATCATCAGAGAGAATACAGTGTCTGTATTCAGCAAGTAGGACGGTGCTGCTGCTGTGGGCTGGGGCTGCGGGGTGGTGGTGACACTCCTGGGACCAGGACAGTCCTAGTTCTTGCCCTGAAGTTGCTCATTCTGGAGGAGACGCAGGTGAGGGAAGGGGATTCAGCATGATCTGCATCATGCAGAAGGCAGTACACGCTTTTGTGGGATGCCTGGGACAGCTTCAGATTCCTATTTGGGTTGGGTGGAGAGTTACAGAAGCCTTTTGGTCTAGGTGACACCCAGGCCAAGAGTTTTATTTTTCTTCTTCAATGAGCATTTCTGTGCCTGGCCCTGCCTGGCACTGTTCTAAGTGCTGGACAAAGAGAGCCTCATTTAATCTCCCAACAACCCCGAGAGGTGGTTCCTGTTGTGATTCCCATTTTATGGTAGCTGTGGTAGTCCCCACTTCACAGATGGGGAAACTGAGGTGCAGAGAGGTTAGTGGCTTCATTCGCCCCTGTCATTTGCTAGCTGGCAGTTGATGGTGGTATGACTCTGCAGGGTCTGTGCTCCTGCCCCCTGTGCTGGGCTGCTGCTGGATTTGTGTTTCAGATTCCGTAGTGGATATATGTCATCGATTTCTTTGATGATCTTGTTCTACCTCTACCTTCAGGAATCAGGATGAGCCAACACAACATGTCAAAATCTCGACTCACTCTGAACTGCTCTGAGAATCTTCAAGGGGTCTCCCTCTGTTGCAAGAGGAGTCTGACCCAGCTGTTGACCTAAAATTGTTGGGCAGTTGACCCCCCGTGGGTGCCACTCACTTACCAGCAGAGAGAAGTATGCAGAGGGTGGTGGCTGCAGAGTGGCCACAGGGACACGTTTGTTTTGCTGGATGAACTCCCTCGATCGGGTCGGCCCAGCAACAGCTCTGCACCCTCTGAATGAAACCCAGGAAGGGGGCTTTTGCGGGAGGAGGCTGGAACCTCTGTGGGCTGAGTGCCCGGGGAGGCCTGAGTGTCACTGGTGAGGCCGGCTCCGCAGCTGAGCATGCGGCCATTAAGGAAGTCTTTGAGTTTGGTTTAATGGTTGCTCTTTGTTTTTGAAGTGAGTGTTTACCAATCTTCAAAGCCAGCTCCACAGCAGGATGTGATCTGGGGCCTGAATAATTGCATCAGACACCCCAATAGGAAGCAGGTAGTGGGGAGCGGAGCCAGGAGTAGCCGGTGGCCAAGCCCTGGGTCTGAGCGGCTGCTGGCAGGATTGAGGTCGTCTCGCAGCCAGGCCCCTGGAGTCTCCTGGAACCTGGGTCCCTGGGAACCTGGCCTCTTTGATGTTGTGCTGGCCTTAATTAGGGACACCCTAATTAAGTCACTGAGGAGGCAGCCTTTTCTTAAAAAAAAAAAAAAAAATTAGCAAAATGTTTTGAGAACATTTCATGAGGGATTAGTTCTCAAAGATTATGTAAGTAATACAAAGTTAATGGAAGAAAGACTCGAAACTTCAATTAAGTGAAAAACCAGTCACCCCAAGCACGTGATCACGGAGTGGGCTCTGTCCACAGCCTCCCACGAGCACACACATTTTAAACAAAGGGTTGTGCGGCCGGCTGAAATTTTTTTCCGCCTAGCAACCCAGTGTCCTTGTGATTCCAGGTGCGGAGATGTGAGCCAGGCCACTTCCGATGGCTGTGCTGTGTTGCATTTCTGTGTCTCTGATTAACTCATTTGACACATATTTGAGGACCCACCGTGTGCTGGCCTCTTTTTGAAGTGCTGGGGATATAGTAGTGGGCAAAATGGCGTTCTAGTGGGGTAGGGGTGATGGGCAGACAAATGCAGCAAGGCAGTTCTCTTGTGCACTGAGAGCATTCTGTGAGTGGGGAGAAGAGGGCAGTGTGGCTGTTTTTCAGTAGAGTGTCAAGGGAGGACCTCACAGAAGGTGACATTTGAGGAACAACTTAAGTACTGTGGATATTGGGGAAGAATGTTCCGGGGAAGAAATGAGCATGTGCAAAGGCCCTGAGGTGGGGAGCCCATTGCTTACTCATTTATGTTTAGGCTGTCTAGTTTTTCACAGATTATGAACGACACTGAGTATAGCCTTGTAGCTGGACACTGAAAGAGTTATCCTGGGTCCAAAGTTATACACTTTTCAAGGCTTTTGAAGCCCATTACTGAATGTCTTTCAAAGAGCATATCCCAGTTCTCATTATTGTGTATGAGCTCTCATCCCAGGATTACTTTGGAAGGAGCTAGAAGTGGATGTTGGGGTGAGAAATTGCAGAGGCCCCAGCTTCTTAAGGCTCAGAGGAGCATGTGACATCTTATGTCTTGCAGAAATTCTCAAATCTTATCGTATGTGTAGTTTTTAGTGAGCCAGAGAACCCCTCGTGACTGCTAAAGTGCAGATCCCTAGGCCCATTCTGGGAGATCGTGTAGATCTGGGGTGGGCCCAAGCATCTGCAGTATTTGCAAACACCCAGCTGATTCTCTCTAGGTCTTTCTGGGATTGCATCCCAAGTAGGTCAAGTGGGGGTGCTTCAGGCCACCCTGAGCCGCTGAGTGCTTCCTCTGCAGCTCATGAAGGAAGAAGGACCCTCTCTCCTCTTTGCACACCCCCCAGATATACCTAGAACACGTTCCAGGTGGACGCAGGGAGTCCCGGGCTCAAACAGCATGATCTTCTGTTTCCCTTCCTTTGCTAATTCCATCTTTTGCAGGAGCGGCTTCCCCTCTCCCTCCTTTCTGTCCTTTCTTTGCCAGGAAGATTCCCATTATCCTTTGAGATCCTGGTGAGGTGTCACCCCACTCTGGGGAGCTGGCACCAACACCACTTCTAGTACTTGTTACTGGAGGATGCTGCCCTCCGGGGCCTCGGGCTAGATGGCGTCCCCGGCTTTTCTACCGGACCGAGTTTCCTAGCGCATCTGCTCTTCTCTCTGCCTGGCCTCCCTCTGTCTCTGCATGGGCTGTGCATAGTAGGTGCTCATGAAACGTCCCCGTCAGGAAGACAGGCCTCACGTGCTGATTCACTCAAGCAGTGCTGGGTTCCACGTGTTTGTCACTGCTGTGATTTCACGTAGGCTCGCAGCTACCCTTGGAGGTAAGAACTACCCGTGAGCATCCTTACAGATGAAGACGGGGCACCAGGTGATTAATCAGCTTGCCCAGGGACACCCAATGAGTGGATCTGCAGTTGGGTGGACTCTCTAGAGTTGTGCTTTTAATCAGCAGCCACGTTAATCCTTCCAGAGTCCCAGATGTGCTCAGCAGGGCCCTTTTATTGAGGCAAGGAGAATAAGAGCCATGGGGAGACCCTAGACCAGTATAGTGGTTATAGAAATAAACGCAATCATCGCCTCTTCTGGTGATGTTCGTGGCCTGTGACTCTTCACTGACCACCAGGGAGTCACTCCTGGCAGCCCAGGCTGAGAGTCGGGTCGTGGAGGAGATGCCATTTCTGCTCCCAAGGGGACGTTGGTTTCGTGGAAGATGGTGGAGCGCACGCACGGACTGTGCATTGTGCAGAAAGGCCAAGGCCTGCCCGCAGGCCGGGTTGACCAGTTCATCCCAGTGCGCCTGCCTGGGGAGAGTTTCCAGTTTAAAAGGGGGTACAGGGTGAGCTCAGAGATGCTCTGGGAGGGAAGCAAGCCGAAGCCCATGCACGAGTCCCTCTAGGGGACGTGTCTTGGCCTGGCTGGTCAGGGTGCTGGAGAAATTGGCCCCAAGAGGAACTAACCCCTAAAAGGCAGAAGCAGTTTTGGAGTTGGTGGAGGCAAGTCAGAGAGGGTGTGTCCCAGGGAGAGGGATGACCAGCATGAAGTAACGGTAGCAAGACAGCGTTTCCTAGGGGGCAGTCACTGTGTGTCCTGCTGAGGTTCGTGATCTCACGTGGATATTGGCGGACAGGACTAGACATGTGGAGCAATGGCTTTGTCCTGTGAGTGATGGGGCCAATCACTCACCCTTTCTGTGCCCATTTCTCTGTGACAAGAAGGACAGTGTGACATGTGGTATCCCCAGCTGCCCTCCCAGGGTTGCCGTGAAAGTTCTTTACGCTCTGGGACCATCCACAGTGAAGGGGTGCTGTGAGATCAGGTCAGGCTGGGCCCCTAAACGACTGGCCGCTTTTCCCTTTGAAAACTTGGCTGTGCCAATGTGGGCAGCAGCCATTGGCCATCGCTGCCCCTCTCTGTTTTGGCGCGGGGGGGGGGGGGGAACTATCTCAAATGACAAAGGAGGTGGCATGCTGTAAAAATCCAGGCGGGAAGGGACTGATGAGTTTGGGAGACTGGAAAGGGAGAGGTAGAGGTGCTCCATTGTCAAAGAAATGTGGAACAAGAGGCAGACACACATTTTGCAAGGGTGGAAAGGTAGACCCAGAAACCTGGGTGCCATCGTGGACCCCCCAGGGATGCCTGGGTGCTTTGGCCTGGTGTGGTCAACAGTGTCCAGTAGAGCTTTCTGCACAGAAAGCCATTCTAGGTCTGCTACCCTGTACTCTGGACACTAGCCACATGTGTTTGTGAGCACTTTGGGGACAGGGGAACTCAATATCACTTTTTTTTTTTTTTTGGTACTGGGATTAAACCCAGGGGCTGTCCAGTCGCGTCCAGTCGCGTCCAGTCGCGTGCGGCTTGGATTCCCACTGAGCCACATCCCTACATGCATTATTATTACTTTGAGAGAGGGTCTCACTCATTTGCTTAGGATCTTGCCAAGTTGCTGAGGCTGGCTTTAAACTTGGGATCTTCTTGCCTCTGCTTCCTGAGCAGCTGGGATTCCAGGGCCTATCACATTTTCTTTCATTGTAATTTAAATTTCAATAACCCCAGGGGCTAGTGGATGGTGTGGGATGGACAAAAGAATGCTTACTTTTAAGTAGAGAACTTCAGAAAAAATGAAAAAAAGGCAGTGGCCTTGAAGATAGGGTCGCCATATTTGTTTAGTTGTTAAAATTTTAAGTGGAGACACACCCATGTGTCAGAACACACCGGCGTCAGACCTTGTCCTGCTCCGTGCCCTTGATTGAAGTCGGCTTGTAGTTACAAATGGAGCCTCTGCCAGGGCTGGTCCAGCGCCTTCTGCGGTTAAGTCTTCCTTTTCATAGGCCTATTTATTGCTGGTGTGCTGGGCCAAGTGGGTGAGGGCGGGTGGGCTCGGAGGCAACCATTGATCATCCCCAAGGCTGTCATCCCCTTGACGGACGGGGATAATTAGAGGATTAGGCAAGCCTCAATCAGAGAATAAAAGCCCAGGACTGGTGTTTATGATGGATGGGCTCCTGGGGCCTTTCATCTGGGGATCTTAGGAGCCCTGCATCTTGCAGGCCGGGTTGGGGAAGTGTGGTTTTGGGGACAGGGCTGTGACAGTCATTCCTGGGCCCTGGCCCTCATTCTGCATACCCACTTGTGGAAGCTGAGCAGACTCCTGCCTTCTGTGTGAAGAAGCGAGACATCCAGGGTGCTGGGCTAGGGCGGGAAGGGGCCTGGCTCCTCTGGGGGTGTCTTGGTTTCCATCCCTGGTGTCTGAACTCACTGAGGGGGGCCTCTAGAGGAAGCAGAGGGGTTCTGTCAGTGGCCCTCCTCATGCTCACCCTGTTGAGGTTCCCGCGGGGCTGGGGAGGGGGCATGGTGGCAGGGCAGTGGTCCGCCCAGAGCTGCTGCAGGAACTTATTCCCATTATCCGCAGAAGACCTGGAGAAGAGAGAATCTCCATCATTGGACGGTGGTGATGGGAGCCCTGTGTCCTGGGGTGTTTCTGTCAGCCTTTTTCTACATGTGGGAGTTTTCCTTGTTCTGAGTTCTCTTTTCCTGTGGTTGAGGATCCTGTCCCTTTCTAAGGTGACAGGCAGCTCCCCCTGGGCCTCTGTGTCGTGATCAGGTGTTGTGTGCTCCAGGGATCTTGCTGCCCGCCCTCCTTTGGGCTCCTGCAGGACCCGGGGATCTAAAGCAAGGCCCAGTGGCTGTGTGAGCCACCTTCTGCAGCCCCCGGGCTGGGCTGGGCTGGGCTGGGCTGTCTGTCTGTCTGTCTGTCTGTCTGTGTGTTGGCCTAGCCTCCCCAGAACCTGGGAGTCCTTAGGTTTGCCAAGCTGGACAGACCCGGGGTCACGTTTCAGCTGGATCCTTCACTGTGGTCTCTCTGGGTCTCAGTCTCTTCAGCTGTAAAATAAGAGCACCTGCCTGGCAGGGTTGTGTGCATGGAATGAGGCTGTGCACGCGGCGGTGCCCTTGGGTGTGCTCTGTGCTAGGATGGATGGGGGTGGGGGGGGGTACGTGCCGGTTCCGTTGGAGACGTGCAGGTGGATGTCCTTGCTGCCTAGCAACAGTGGAGAAAATGCTGGTGCTTAATGACAGTGCTTGTCAGAGTGGACCGAGAACCCGTCCACTTGCGTGCGGCTTGGATTCTCCTCAGCTGTGACCACTGGCCATCCAGCCTCTGTCTGGCGTCTTCCGACCAGAACAAAGGCCTTTGAGCTGGAAGCCACCAGCCTGTCCCCTGCTAGGCCTTGGTTCATTCCGCACTAAGTCGAATCCCTCCTGCGGGGCGCCCGGGCAGCAGTGCCCAGCCCCGGTTCCCCGTGTGGCCGTGTGGTGTTGGATTCCCTCGGCTGTTCCTCGAGGATCTGCTGTCGCAGCAGGGCCAGGCTGGGAGAGGCAGTTGCTGCATTATTGATGGAGCCCCATTAACCAGCCGTGCTGATGAGTTGCATGCAGCCCATTCTCCCGCGCCTTGTGCGGGATGCCATCCGGGCCTCTGTTTGACACACAGCAAAGCCAAACAGAACCAGAATGGCGGCTGGCTGGCTCCTGCGCCCTGGGTCAGGCACTCGCCTGCCTGGGCCCCCTGGCTCAGGGGCGTGGAGGAAGAGGAGGGATAAGGGGAGGGGGCTCAGGGATTTCCCAGTGCTTCGCCTTGGGGGTGGGGAGGGACGGCCACTGCAGGGCTGGTGAGGTGGCAGCCACCTTGAGGAGTGGAAGGAGATTGGGGAAGCCTCGTCCTCAAAAAATAAAACATGACTTCATTATTTTCCTCATTCCCCAGGGGACAAGGCCACTGCCAGGTGTATGACCCACCACCTAGCTTCAGTCACCTGATGGGCTTAGAGTTCATGTTACTAGCCATCTGAGTGAAGGCCACCCTGATCTTCCTCTGCTGTCCCATGTGAGGTTCAGCTGGGGACCTTGCCCTTGAGGGCTGGCTGCCCTTGGTCGACCTGTCCTTTTCTCTCTGGTGGAAACGCACACCCCATCCCTTGGGAGAGCGGCTGTGTCCTCTGCTCACCTGTCATGGTGCCAGCCGAGCCTCTTACTGGAAGTGCGTTTCCTCCTCCCTCCACCCTCCGACCTTGTCCTGTGGTTTGGAAAGGAAAACCTCGGGCTCATAGACGGCAAATGAGTGATGCAATAAGTGGAGGGAGGAAGAGTGGGTGGGAAGGAGGTGTGCCAGGGAACGTTCTGGAAGAGGTGACATTGAAACGAGGCAATGACCATTGAGTAGACTTCTCAAGAGGTTTGAAGAGAGGAGTGCCCCGGATGCTGTGTTGGGGGTGTGAAGTGGGCGCCCACTGGGTGACCCCGGCAGTGTGGTCAGGGAAGCCCCCTCTCTCACGGGGACCGTGGGGCTTCCAGAAGCAGCCCTGTCACGTGCTCTGAGCAGCCTGCTCTCCTCCCGTTTCTTTGAGAAGGCTGCTTGCCTTTCCCTGGGAACCTGGTGACAGTGGGTTCTGTGTTCAGCACCCAGCCAGGGCTCCTCGCACCCCACTTCCTGACCTTGCCTGGCTCCTGGGAGGAGAGTCCTCCTCCCGTTGCCCCTGACTTTGGACCGAAGCAGAACCTGGGTGCTCAGCTGGACCTTTCTATTCTCTGGTTTTGGTGTGTCTGGAAAGTAATGAGATCTTTATGTCCCCTTGGGTGAGCACCCCTGGGTGGGTCTGTGTTGAGACGTCTCCATGACTCTGGGGGTGCATTCCTAGGGATTTCTTCCACTCTGGACTCCACTCCCCAGAAATGCTGTGGGGGTCTCTTGGGATTACTTTCAGTGACTTCTTGGTTGGCAGGTGCAGATTAGAAAATTCTGGACTGCATTGGAATCACGTTCTGGAAGGATCTGGGTGCATCCAGGGTCCTGATTTGCAGGTTGAGTGTGGCCTTCTTTCCCAAGTCTCGTAGTAGAAGAACCAGATCTTTTCCTCTGTTGCCTTTTATCTTTCTGCAATTACCCTTTTCCTCCTTTCTCACATCCTGTAAGCTCTTGAATCTTTATAGTAAAACTGCTTTCAGGTGGGTAGAAACTTTTTTATATCCTTGAAAGAAACTTATAAAAAAATCCGAACAACCCAACATCACCTTGCTTTTAAGTTTTAATAACATTTACACACTTTTTTTTCTCTCTCTCATCTCTCAACAAGGAGGTTTTTGTCTTCTGTTCTGAGGTTGATTTTTTTTTAAAGCCATTAAATTATATATTGCCTAAAACAGGTGGGCCTGACACTCTTTGATAGATTGTCAAGTATCACAAGTCAGGAGAGAGCTGCCTTGGCAGCCTTCTCGCGACTGAGTGGGTGTTCGTAGCTGGGGAGCTGTGTGTTGTACCCCGAAAGGAGAGAGGGGACCCTACTTTTGTTGCTAATTTGGTAAGGACTGAAGTGAGGCTCTAAGTGAGGGTAGATAAGTAGTTTTGTAAGTGATTTGAGCTGTCGTCGTTTTCAGGCACGATCCTGGTGGGGTTGAGTACGTTTGCCACCGTGCCATTTACCTAGTGGCAGACACATCGTCTGACACTGTGTTCCCGGCTGCCTGGGTTGGTTCCTGTCTTAGCTGTGGTTAATGGTGAGGTGCAGGCTGCATCCATCTGGGCAGGATCTGCACCTAGGACTGCGGATGAGGGACCCTGGCTGGAGTGAGGGCCTGACGTGAAGGGCTTCCAGCACCTCTCCCGACAGGCACTGCCTGCATGCCCGCGTCACACGGGTGCCTTTCTGGGTGCCAGGCACAGCGCAGAGCCCTTTTATGTGTGATCTCATTTGTTTGTTTATTTATTCAGCTTTGTTGCATAAAATTCACGCGTCCCCACCACCACCCATTTGAAGCGTACCATCCACTGGTCCTTAGTATATTCACAGAGTTGTTCCACTATTACCACAATCAGTGTCGGAACATTTGCATCGCCCAGGATAGAAACTCCATGACCATGACCATCGTCCCCAATTCCTGCCCCCACCACTCCAGCCTGTCCTGGCCCCTGGCTCCAGGCAGTCACTTAACCTAACTTCTGCTCTATATTTACCTATTCTGGACATTTGTCTCCTATCTAATTCTAATTCTATATTATTTGATCAACATCTCCCCATCGCCCCGCCTGCTGGCCACCTACACCTCTGAAAACCTCCTTTTGCGAGGTCCAGCTTTTTAGGCTCCAGGTGTGGGTGAGGTCGTGCCATACTGCTCTTTCTGTGCCTGGATTGTTTTATTCAACATAATGTTCTCCAGGCTCATCCATGTTGGTACAAATGACAGGATTTCGCTCTTTTGGTGGTAGTATTGCCCGTGTCAGTGCACACCCCGTTTGCAGCATCTGGTCATCCATTCGTGGACACAGGTAGATTCCATGTCCCAGCTGTTGTGAACGGTGCTGTTGTAAACATGGCAGTGCGGATGTCTCTTTGACATCTGTGTGGCTTCATGCATGCCTCACACTGACCCTGTGAAGCAGTGACATCCCCACACAGAGGCTGAAAGACCTGCGCAGCGTTGTGCCCCAGGAATCAGTATGGGAGGTCAGACTCCCACATTTATCGTCCTTCTTCCTTTCCCATGTTTTCAGAGCTTAGTAATCATCCCTGTTGGTAAGGGATGGAGTTGTTGTAATTATTATCATTACAAGGGAAAGGGATCTGAGATGCCGAATGATATCCCCAGTCAATGACAATCAGGGCAGTGGCTAGAAACCAGGTCTGGGTGCTCCCTGTCCAGGCCCGGGGCCAACCAGTGAGTGTTCCCAGTGAGTGTGCCTCATCCTGTCCTTAATCAGCGCTGGTCACCTCAGTGGCCTCTGGGGGTCCCTGGAGGGGGTGGTTGGGCAAGGAGGGCCTGTTCCTCATGTCCTTCTGTTTTGTAAAGATGATGGTGCCTTTGGCTAGAAGTAGGGGCGGGGTTTCTGAATATGCTCAGACTTTTCAAAGAGCTTCTTGACAGGTCTCATGGATCAGAGAGGGAATGGCTAGATGAGGCCGTGAGGGACCTTGATGCTCTAGGGGATGCCACTGCTGTCCCTCCAGCTGGAGCTCTCTAGAGGGCTCCGATCTTGGCTTTCACACTTCAGTTACTTGGACATAGATGTGGAAAGTGCTCATCTCTGGACTTGATAAGAAAATGAGAAGTGTGTTAGTGCCAGGATTGGGACACACGTGCCTCTAGATGGGCCTGGGATGGTGGCCCGAGCTCTCTCAAGATTTCATTGAGCGTAAGTTAATGCACAGTTCTGCTCTTGGGTTGCAAAGCCCTGCAGGGCACAGACATGGGATGGAGGCCGTGTGGTCACAGCACCTGTGGCAGGTGCTATTGACAGTCACTCAGGTGCAGCTGCCAGAGGGCCTCCTCCAGGAGCCAGTCAGGTGGGATTCTGTCGCTCAGCATCTCGAGGGAATAACCCGAGACCTGCGCTTGGGCCAGAAAGGTCTCAGGTGCACAAGTGCAGAAGGGTGGCTGTGACCTTGCCGCATGCGTGGAGTGGCTTCAGGGTTTGGATGCATGGTGCATTCACCTGGCGTCCCTGCTGTGGTCGGCAGCACCTTTAACTTGAGCTTACTTTTTTTTTTTTGGAACCAGGGATTGAACTCAGGGACACTCGGCCACTGAGCCACACCCCCAGCCCTATTTTGTATTTTATTTAGAGACAGGGTCTCACTGAGTTGCTTAGGACCTCGCTAAGTTGCCGAGGCTGGCTTTGAACTCGCGATCCTCCTGACTCAGCCTCCCACGTTGCTTGGATTACAGGCGTGTGCCGCCACCCCCGGCGAGCTTACATTTTTAAGGGCAGCTTTATTCTTTTTATTAAAATAAAAACCAAACCAAAACAAACCAACTGAATCTGGAAGAAAGTACAAGAATAAAGCAATGCAGGGGTCGAGATTTTAGCTCCTGGAAATAACCCCTTTTAATGTTTGCTGAGACAGCTTGTTAGGTATCTCTCTGCACATTTTCTGACAGAATTAGCTGGAGAAATACATAAAGAGATAAGTAATTTTATAACCAGGTGTTACTTCCATGCATATTAATTTCAAAATAAAATCACATCTAATTCCACCTTCCTTTGACAGAAGTAGATGAAGCTAAGTTTATACTAATCAGGGTTCTCTGGAGTAACACAGCCAATAAGTTGGACATGTAATTATATGAATTTGTGCCTGCATACCATACTCAGAAGACCAAGGGAGACCCACCCGATGGATTGTCTCTGGGACACTGTGGGGCATTCAGCAGGGTCCCCTTGTGCAGTGGGATTGGATTTGCTTGGACTTTGAAAAGATATCAGTGTGGAAGCCGAATTATTGTTCTTAACTCCGAGGACTCCCAGAAGGTTAAAACTCGGGCTGTGTGAACATCAGGACAGGGTGGCTGACATAGGCTGTCCAAGGACCGTGGACAGGTTCCTGGTTGGCTGAGGGTGCTGGGGACCATCTGTTGCTATGTTCTGTGCCAGCTGAGTAGCTATGTTTTGGTGACTTTCCAACCTTAAGATTCTGCTAGGCTAATAATGCTTCCTGATGGGCACCTGTCCTGGGGGAGAGACCCAATTACTCTGGTTCCCTCCTCCTCTGTTTGGGACAGAGCTGAGAGCAGCCAGGACCAGGTTGCAGGAACAGGTAGCTCAGGATGGTGCCTTACACGTTGTGTGCATCTAAACCTGGGCCCACCGTCTCCTGGCTCACGTGTGGCATAAGTCCTGGCTTCTGCCGGCTCATTCTGGTCAGCTCTGCAGCATTTGCAAGATGACAGGGATGGAGCACCTCCTAAACGCCCTCCCGAGGCAAGGCGTGTGTAGACAGCTGGGCAGCGTTCCCTACATCCTGCAAAGGAAGATCGTGTCCCCAGGCCCTGCCCTGCATACTGGAATCGGGTGTTCTGTTCATGTCGGAATTGGATGTCATCACAGTGTCACTTACGAGTGGCTTTCTTTTGTTGCAGGGGAGCTATCCAGTTTGGGAAGACTTCATAAACAAGGCGGGAAAACTGCAGTCCCAGCTGCGGTAAGTAGAAGCCCAGGCTCCACGGGAGGAGGGTACTGTACTTGGAGTCGGGTGGACCAACAGGAGGACTGGGTTAATTTGGAAGTGTTACACAGAGGGAAGCACGTGTGGGCTCTGACTGGAGCAGTACCATCCATCAGCCACGTGGCCCACCCGGCTTCCTACGTGTAAAAGAGACTCACTTGCCCTGCCTCAGGAAGTTGAGAGTCCATTGAAAGTCCAGCGTGTAAGGCAGTGACGGGCAGCATTTATGTAGTGCTCACTGTATGCCAGGCCTGTGTTCACCTGTCTAAATATCACAACCCCAGGGAGTAAGCACCCCCATGGGTCACATTTTACTGGTGAGGAAGCGGAGGCACAGGTATGCTCAGTAGCTTATCCATAGTCACACCACTAGTGTGACAGCAGAGATTGGAGCGTGGGCAGTCAGGCTGAATCCAGGTTCTCACCATGGTCTTTCCACACAAAGAGTTTAACTAGCATGCTGGTGTGTAGTTCTGTGTAAGTGAATGTCTGGACAAAGCATGTCCACAGAGTCAGATGTGGATTAGTGAGTGCCTGGGACGAGGTGTGGAAAAGGAGATTGACTACAAATATCTTATTAAGAGGTATCTTTTGGGGTGCAAGTGTTCTGAAATTGGGTTGTGGTAAAAGTCAAGTAACTCTAAATTTACTAAAAATCATTGAATCGTACACTTAAAAAGGGTGATTTTCATAGTATGCAAATTATGCCTCAGTAAAGCTGCTTGAAAAAGCAAACAAGATCTGCTCTGAGAAGCTATTATTATTGCCTGGTGTGCTTGTTCATGTAGCATGTGAGATGATAGAAGTAGCATCTGTTGAAACTCCACTCTTTTTTCTCTTTTTTCTTTTTGTGGTGCTGGGGATTGAACCCAGGGCCTTGTGCTTGTGAGGCAGGCACTCTACCAACTGAGCTACATCCCCAGCCCAAAACTCCACTCTTTTACTTCAGTGCAGACCAGGACTCTGCACTTAGCAGTTACTCCATGAAGGGTGGGACATTTTAAAAGTAGTTATTTGATGACCCCCATTCATAAAGTTTGGGGGTTGACATTGGCTGATTTGGATGGACAAGGATGGTTCGAGAACAGAGCAGGGCAGGAGGTGTTTTCAAGATTAAAGAGCCACCTGGATGACAGACAGATAAGAGAGGAATGGTGTGACATTCCCAGGCCTCTGTCTGTGCACACCAGAGATTATTGCTCTGAGCTTAGCCGTAGGGCTGGCGGTTCCATGACTTCCCTGTAGGTTAGGAGAGAACTGGGGAGGGGTGCATGTTTTTCTTTCCATCCCTTCAGCTTCAAGTGGGGGTGGGTGGCTGAGATTTGCAGAGTCTCAAGTGGGCCTCCACGTGCATAGGGGCCTCCAGAATGGAGGCACCTCCTCCAGTTGTCCAGTCCTTTCTGACTTCCCTGATTAACAACTTGTAATTACGTTCTGCTGGACCAGATGCAATCTCCTTGGCTCAGAATTCAAGGTCTTCAGCTGAGGCCTTCATCAGCCTTACCTCACCGAGCTCTATCTACTCCCCCACCCATCTCCACCAAGGCCACCATTTATTTCCTATGGGAGCTCTCCTGCAGTAAGACATTGAAATACATTCCCCCCACTTTTTCCTGTCTGGTCTCCTTTAATTATCTATCAGGCTTTAAAGTTGACCAGGAAAATGGTTCTCATTCCCTTTTGTCAGTGAGGATGCTAGAACTTGAAGCCTTGACCTTGCTGTCTTGAATATAAGAGCAAAACTTAATCTTATCCCATGAATACAAAGTATGTCTTATAACTTTTAATGACATTTAGGCCTCTACATTATTTTGTCAAACTGCTAGTTCATGGCTGAGTGTGACTTTCTGTGTTAGAGGAGGAAGACTTCAGAAGCAGCATATGGGTCTTGGTGTGTTCAAGCCGGATCACTCCGTTTGCCGTTGGTGATTCCATATTCACTCTGTACCCTTAGAGAGGGCCAAGGTGTCTTCTGACAGTGTCAGAAAGTGTGATATGACTGTCATTTAAAAGCTCTTAATTCCTCCAAATTGGGCACCATCCTAATTTTAAGGTGAAACCCCTGTGACTGTGACATATACGGCTCCCCCTCAGCTGGCTCTTGAGATTTGTGTGATTGGCATTGAGTTGAATGACATAAATCCAGCCATTGTGTCAAGTATTAATGGTAAATCAGAATGAGGTATTTATAAATCCTAGGATGTTTGATAAAGCTGACTCTTCCAGGATTTGTTTGATGTCAACTCTTGAAAAAGTATGCTTCAGAGTAGGGTTTGTTGTTGTTATTGTTGTTTCAGTTTTGTGTGTGTACGTATATTGTTGTGTGTGTGTGTATTGTTTCAGTTTTGTGTGTGTATGTGTGTGCACGTGCATGCAGTTGTTATTGGGGATTAAAGCCAAGTGTTTTCTTGCTCTTCTGGAAGTGATCAGGCCTCATTTTGAAGTTTGGTCCTAAGGGACGACTCCCAGGACCTTCCAGGAATCTTTGGTTTCGTAGCCATTGTCGCTATGTAAAAGGCCATTTCTTTCCATTTTCTTTACTTTCTAGTCTTTCCTCTTCCTTTAGCAACTTTGCGTCCATAGGAATGCTCAGTAGAGGTTGGATTTGTGCAAGAAATCCTTGAAGGTTAGTGCTAAGCTCTATGGTCAGTTGTGAGGTCCTCGCTTGCGAGCTCTGGCTTATTTGTAGCCTGTGGCGCTGGCCCTGCTTGTTCACTAGTCTTCCTCACATGACATCTTAGGCCACCGTGCCAGGATCCAGTAGGCCACACAGGGCCCAAGAGGATGTTCAGAATACTAAAAAGTTTCTAGGACAAAAAGTGAGTATGATAAATTCTCATTCTCAGCTTTTAGGAATTGGGAAGGCACAGTTGAAATTGTTAAGAAAACAAGACCTCCATTTCATTTTAATTGGAATGTAGGGAGAAAGGTCGGGCTGCTAGGGTCTTGTCTGGTCATGGTTTGAGCCGGGCTGTGAGTCACAATGCTGGGACACAAGTCTCAGCTCTGGTATGAACTAGTGATCTTTAAATTCCCTTTAAATCTGTGGCCTCCGTTTCCTTTCTCTGCAGTGAATTGTTGATCTCCGTCTCTAATCTCTTTCCAAGACTGATCCTTCGCCCAAATCGTGTGTGTAGATTATTTTCCTAAGGTTGATTTCCCCTGTGTCAGTTACATGTCTCACGATGCTTTTTATTTTAGGTAGAAACACCTGTCTTTTCCTCCTTTGTGCAACTTTGCCTGGTAGTAGTTTATAGATCGGGAAATGGAAGGGAGGAGCCTGTGCATTGATTGACGAGCAGTGACGGAGCTGGGTGCTGTGGGGGGACGCGTAGGCAAGGGCGGGCTGAGTGGCCCGGGCGTCGGTGCCCAGGGACCTGTTCCTCCGGGGAGCTTCGGTTCTCTCTAGCAGCGGTTGCAGCCCTCGGCTGCGATGCGTTGGCCATTCTGAGACGCTGCTCATGCTTTTGTTATCTGTTTGTGTTTCAGGACCACAGTAGTAGCAGCAGCTGCCTTCTTGGACGCCTTTCAGAAAGTGGCTGACATGGCCACCAGCACACGAGGTAGGCAGATGGGAGGCTGCCGCGCTCCCCGGGTTCCGCACGTGGGCCGGTCCCCGGTGGCTCCGCGGGAAGACACAGCTGAAGTGCTCATGGCTCAGCTGACTCATAGTTTTCTTTCTTTCTTTTAAAAAAAAAAACAACAAAAAACTGAGTGGGGTTACACGTATTGCAAGTTGCACTAGTTCCCCAGCTAATAAAGCACATGTGAAGGAGAATGAAAAATAAACACGGGGAAGCCCTGCTCCTGCGCGGGGGGCCTGAGGCGTGTTGGGTCACTCTGTGCGGAGCTGGCGCGTCTGCAGCTCGCGCTTTGCTGACTTTGCTTTTCCCTGCCGGCTGGGTTGTGCTCGGGTTCTCCATGATCGCTGTGGAGTGGGGACGTGGAGGTGATCTGTGGCCTTTTTTCTGGGTTCCCATCAAACAAGGAACCCTTTACAATAAGTGCAGTATGCCATGTGTCATCACCAGTCCTTGTGTCTCCCACATTTGACTGAAGGTCCCTTGAGTGAACGATAGTGACTTATTCACATCTGAGCCCCCCAAAAAATAGAGCCCAGAACATAGTTGATGTTTAAAGTATGTCAGTTAAATCAGTGGACAGAGGGAAATATTTTGAAAGAGATGTAATGCCACTGATCATTTTCTGTCCCTATAATTTTCACTTCCCATAACATCACAGAAATGGAATTATACACAATATAGCCTTTTCAGATGGGTTTGTTTAAAATAATGCATTGGAGATTATCTATGCTATGGTGTATATTTTTAGTTCATTTTTATTACTGACTAATATTCCTTTGAATAGGTATAATACAATTTTTACATCTGTTCACCAGTGGAAAGGCATTTGGATTATTTCCAGTATTGGGTATTTGTGAGGAGTTGCTATAAACATCTGCCACAGGGGGGAAAAAGATGTAATGGTTCCCATGAATACAAAGAATATGATAATGCGTGGGAGGTATAAGAAGATGCACCCCTGACCCCGCCCCTCCATCTTCAGGGTCAGCACTGCCAGCAATGTATGCAGGCTCCCTGCTCAAGGCACGTCCTGCCTTCTTTTTCCAGCACAGTGACTCTTCTTTCTGCTTCTGACTCGCCTCATCTTTCCATCTTGTACTGACAGTGCATGCCTGATCTCATCATTGGCCCGGTGACATTGAGGAATTTGGGAATTGCTCCCAGTCACCTGAGAGTTGAGTTTCTCTGAAGCCCACCCTGATTCCTGCAGTGGTTCTCAGTAGATGCCCATCTACCTCGGGTGCTTTATTACATATTCACATAGATTTGCTGCACAGACACTGCTCATGTATGAAGAAACTCCAGCTCCTGTTATTGCAGGCATTATCATGGGACCACAAAAATCAGTACATTGCTCTCGGTGTCCTGGAAGAGCTTGTGATTGATTGAGTGGGAAAGACGTGTAAATAAAGCACATCAGCTAGAAGGAATCTGCGTGGCGTGGCGTGGTAACAGCGGAGAGGAGAGCACTTGGCTCTGGGGATCAGGGAGGTTTTCCCAGGGGAGGTGATATTTTGCCTCATTTCCAAGGTGCCAATGGCACTTCTGAAAGTTCCCTCAGAATGTG
This sequence comes from Glaucomys volans, assembly GCA_020662805.1. Taxonomy (NCBI): domain Eukaryota; kingdom Metazoa; phylum Chordata; class Mammalia; order Rodentia; family Sciuridae; genus Glaucomys; species Glaucomys volans. The sequence goes on from JAJEJO010000182.1 coordinate 736,884, forward strand.
ATAGAGACATCGGGGCTGTGGTTTCTTCATCTGGTCTGTTAGCTTGGTGTGGGTCTTAGCCAGTCTCATTTTTAAAGCCCATTTAAAAAATGATTATCTGGCTTATGTGTGTCTGTTGTAGAACTTCAGAAAAAATACAACCCAGAAGAACTTTGCATGCAGGCCATGTGGCTGGGTCTGCTCTCCCTGTTCTTCTCGCTCAGCAGGACTGGGCTTGTCAGCTGCACCAATGTCTTTCTAGAAGAGCCCCAGAATCTTTTCTTTTTTAATGCAGCACTACTATTTTGAAGAACTTGGGTATCTGGCACTGCATTTTGGAGGCTCTGGGATGCACAGTGTTTTTACAGTTTACTGTTTAATTATTGGAGGATCCTGCAGATGGACTAGAAAGGCATCCCCTGATTGTCCATAATTTCCTGTGGGAAGAACCTGAGTTTTTGAAGAAGCTGCTCCCAGGGTGGTTCTCGGTGGGAAACTGGAGGGCCTGGAAATTCTCATGGCTCAAAGGGAGGAAAAACAGAGCAATTATTTGTGGGAAAAGAAACCGGAAGAGACTCTTTGGTGATAGGGGTAGGGTAGTAGTTCGGAGGTGATATATTTGACCAAAGGCAAATAATGTCACAGTGAACAGACCCCAGTGTTGACATAATTTTAAACTGTTTGGTTTCAGGTCGTTTTTAGCAATGCCAGAATACTGTGTTTAAGATCCAGATGCACTAATACTTTCAATCAGCGTGGGAGTCTGGGAACTCTCGCAGGACCTGAAGAATGGGTGGTCGAAGAGAGAAGGTCTATTTTATGGAGATGATAAGGGAAACTTAAATGCACTTCTCATATGTCAACAAGTGTCACATGTGATTTGAAGTCAATTTTTAGTTAAAAGCGAAACACATTCTTTACTTTAAAGGCTTCAAACAACAAAGTATGCAAAGTAAAATCTACCCTCACCCTCCCAGGGTTTGGGTTTAGGGTCCTTTGTAGGCTTTTTTTGCATATCTAAACAAACATATCTGGGAGAAAAAAACAAGCTGCAGAATAATGTGTGGAATGAGGTATGGAATATGATACATCTGCGTAATTTTTTTTTTAGAAGGTAGCCCTTGGGAAACCTGGTTCCTGTGCTTTTGTTTGACAGTACGTTGTAATTATCTGTCCCTGTCCGTACCTACAGATCTGCCTTGTGCTCTGTAGTGGACAGGTGGAATTCCGCGTCTGGATGCAGCGCAGCTCAGTTATTGTTCTGTTGATAGACACTGAGTGTAGCTCTGGTGTTGGCTGTCACAGCTGAGCTGTGGTGGGTGGCAGTGTGTACTGCTCAGTGTGATCATTTTCAACGCTGCATGCATCACCAAGGAGATGATGGATCTGTAGAAAATGCTGCAAACTATTTTGGTCAGATGCAAGTTTGGGCTTAAGGACTAAACAGGTGGTGACTCTGAGTTGGCAGTATGATGTGTCCTCTGCCCAGAGTGTCCTTAGTCTAGGCTTTTGCTTACAGCCTGTTGGTGTATTTGTTGAGTCCCTCCTGTTAGAAATGAGTCTATAATTGTTGTCTCTAGTCCCCTCACTGTACAGTGTCCCAGCAGAGCTTCTTTCTGTCACTTAGGGCCTGCTGATCAGCTTCTTGCCCTCCTACTCCCCCAGCCTCTGGTGACCACTGTTCTACTCAATCCTGTGACCTCAATGTTTTATATTGCTTGAATGAAGGAGATCACAGGGTGCTTGTCTTTCTGTGCTTGGTTTCTTGTACTTAACATAATGACCTAGTTCCATCCATGTTGCTGCACATGGTGGGATTTGGGTTTTTTAATGGCTGAATAGTATTCTGTGAATATGTACCACATTTTCTTTATTCATTTATCCATTGATGGGCACTTAGGTTTAATTTGTTGTTGTTGTTGGTCCTAGGGTGATGCATATTTAGGTTGTTTCCATTTTTTGACTATCATGAATCGTGCTACAGCAAACATGGGAGTGCAGATGTCTCTTTGACAGATGGATTTTATATATATATGTAAATATATATATATTGTATGTGTGTCTCCAGAGGAATAGGGAAATTGCTGGATCCTATGGGAATTCTGTGTTACTTTTTGAGGAAACTACATGCTGTTTTCTGTCCTGGCTGCAGTAATCTCCCTTCCCATCCACGGGGCCTAAGGAAGGGCCCCTCTTCTCTGTCCTCACCCACACTTGCTGTCTTTGGTCTTTTTGGTAATAGTCCTTATTGGAGTGAGGTGATATCGTGGTTTTGATTTGCATTTCCTGGATGAGTAGTGATGTCGAGCTTTTTAAAATTTTTTCACATACCTGTCGGCCATTTGTGTGTTTTTTGCAGTTGTTCCTAAGTGTGTCTCTTTTGGGCAGGTGTCCAGAATTTCAAGCTTTCAGAATTTCAAGGTTTCCAAAATAACAGTGTTTTGTATTGTTTCCCAAAGAAAATAGCTCTGAAAGGTTTTTGTCAAAGGTTTAGCAAATCTTTTGCACTAGTTATTAATAAAATGTACCTAGGAAAAACTTCTAAAATGAGTCAAAGGGTAAAATCAATCTAGGCATTATATATCTATTTTTTTTTTTTTTTTTTTTGGAACCGGGGATTGAACTCAGGGACACTTGGCCACTGAGCCACATCTCCAGCCCTATTTTTGTATTTTATTTAGAGACCGGGTCTCACTGAGTTGCCTAGGGCCTCGCTAAGTTGCTGAGGTTGGCTTTGAACTCGCGATCCTCCTACCTCAGCCTCCTGAGTCGCTAGGATTACAGGTGTGCACCACTGCGCCCGGCTTTATAACCTATTGTTAAACAGAACGTAGAAACTATAGGAACTATAGTTAGGAACTATATTTTGTTCATTGTTTTTAATTTTTTTAATTTTTTACTTTTTTGGTACTGGGGATTG
>JAJEJO010000182.1:740182-755492 GCA_020662805.1 Glaucomys volans
GATCGTCCTGCCTCTGCCTCCTGAGCCAGTGCTGGGATTGTAGGCATGCCCATCTGTTCATTGGTTTTTAAATGAAAGAATATACGTTGGCTCTTATATATATATATATTATGATTAATAATTAAACTGTAATGGAATTGGGGTTGGTTAGCACTAGGCACAGTTCCATATTTTGTTGATATTACACTTTATAATGAATATCTAATTTGTGTTAAGTATGAAAATACACCTTTTTTCTGAATTATTGGCTACAAAAAATCAGTTTTTAGTTATTCATAAAGCATAGAATCTCAAACTTTGTGGGCAGGGTCTGTTACACGGCCTGTCTTAGGAGTTGAGAAACATCAGGACTGCCTGGCATGCCTTTGCCTGGGTGATTTCAAAAATAAGGACAAAAGAAAAGAAAAACCCAGGAAATTAGAGAGGCATCTTAGGAGTCTGGCAGAGGCGGCTGTGAGGGGAACAGAACCGGGTGCCTGGCCTGGGCCTTGGGCGACTCGCTCCCTGTTTCCTGGGAGCCAGGCACACGGCAGACTCCCCCTTAGTCAGCACTGGCCCTTCATGGCCACTGCGTCACTTGCTGGTGTCAGCAAGGCCCTTTCACAAGCCCAGTGCTGTGTGACTTTCATTTCTGTTGGCCCCTGGAATTGCTTCATAGCTTTGGAAAACCATCTCGGGAACGTGCAGATGGCGACACACCAGACCCATAGGAGGGACCTTAAGGTGCTTGAAGGAAGGACGTGGACCCCAGTCAGTCTGGATCACCTGTCATGTTCAAAACCTTCATTCATTGCCTTAAAAAGTGGGCGTGGTTTTAATAGTGAAAGTCATGAGGGTTAACCCTTCTTGAATATGTGCCGTGGACTGGGCTGTGTTCTGAGTGGTTTATAAATACAGCTGTCCCACCTTGTCAGCTGGGACCCCAGCAGATGCCTGCCTGAGCCTCTGATGCTACCAAACCCTAACAGATATTGTGTTTCCCCCATGCATACCTAGCTCTGATAGAGTTTAATTTCTAAATCAGGCACAGAGGTCAACAACAACTAATACCAACATAAAACAATTACAGCATCGTGCTGTGTTGAAGGTTATTTAAAACTTATGAATTGTTTCTGGAATTTGCTATGTAATATTTCTGATCACAGTCAGCTGTGGGTAACTGAAACTGCAGCGTGCAGCACTCTAAGTGGCAGGAGTGACTACTGTATTTAGTCTTTTTGTTCTTGCAGCGGCCTGTGGAGTAGGTACCTGTGACCTCATTTAAGTGAAGATAGTGAGACCTCGAGAATGTACCTAAGCTGACCACGGCCACATGGCCGGCAAGTGGTGCACCTTGAGTCTGGCCCAGAGCATGGACTTTGCTCACTAAATTAAGACACCTTATGTAAGGAGCTCCTGGATTTGGTGCAATGTTACATTTGGTTTTAAAGTTAATCCTGAATACACTAAATAAATCAGTCCATGCTGTCCTTGGAGTAACGACTAGCTTGGGAGCAGAGGTGCCTGGGTGGGCTTCTGGCTGTACCAGCTTTGTGACCACGTGAATTGTGTCTCACTTTAATTTCCCCACCTATAAAATGACCTGGGGTCCTAGATTATCACGAGTGACCTTTTTTTGTGTGGGGGGGGGTTACAAGGGATTGAACTCAGGGGGACTTGACCATTGAGCCACAATCCCCAGCCCTGTTTTGTATTTTATTTAGAGACAGGGTCTCACTGAGTTGCTTAGGGCCTTGCTAAGTTGCTGAGGCTGGCTTTGAACTCATGATCCTCCTGCCTCAGCCTCCTGGACTGCTGGGATTACAGGCATAGGCCACCACACCTGGCACAAGTGACCTTTTTTGATTCTTACAGTCCATGATTTGTGTGTGTGTGTGTGTGTGTGTGTATGTGTGTGTGTGTTGCTGGGTATTGAACCCAGGGCTTCAAGCATATGAGTCAAGCACTCTACCACTGAGCCACATCCCCAGCCCTAGTTCATGATTTTGAATGTTGCTTTGGACCTGTTAGATATGTTAAATATGGATGAAGTTGGACAGTGTGATTTTCCCTTTCCATTTTATCCTTCTACCTTTTGCTCTGGGGACAAAGAGAGTGGAGGACACAATGTTAATCAGAGGAAAGAGGAAGGAGAGGCTTATAAGAAAGGAGTGAAAAGTAGAGATGGGTGTTTGGGTTGGTTTGGTCTCTCACACTTGGAGTGGGCGTGTGAGGAGGCTGGTTGAGTGGAAGCTGGAGTTTGAGACTGCACTGAGGGCCAGACCGTTGGATGAGTGCCTCATGGGTGAGCCTGGATCACCAAAACTGGCAACAGAGATCATCGTGCCTTCTGTTTGGTAAAGCAGGCTTGGTTCCTAAAGTGTCCGGTGTCTTTTGTGTATGTATGTATTTTTAGCATGGATTTTATTAAATGCCACGTTCTGCAGGTCTAAGGGTGTACATCATCACTCAAGAAGTCCACATTTCAAGTCCACCTTTTAGAGCCCTGCCTCATATCTGCAGAGTTAGAATAATCTCATGGGGTTAGGAACCTCTCCCAGGAGGTTTTCTCCTGTGAGGCTTCTTGGTGCTGTCAGGTCAGGCCTCTTGCCATCTTGCCATAACCCACCTGTCCAGTGACATCTCTGCCAGTTGCTGGCAGTTCCACCCACAAACAGCTGGCTCTGCTCCTGAACCCTTAAAACCTTTGATCCCTTCTGTTTGCACGTGTGCATTCCAGGCCCTGGATGCCCTCTCCAGCCACTCTGTGCCCCTGGATATGGTTGAGGAGCTGCTCCTTGTTTTCCAAGAGTAGTTTGGGAATCACAGCACGTGGAAACCTATCTTCCCCTCAGGAAGTCCCCAGGGTCCTTCCTCAGGGCCTGTGTAGCACATGTTGCTTTTGGGGCCTTCGCCTGATGGGCATCTTCCCCTCCAGTCTGTGAAAGCTGCAGGGCAGTGCCTGTGTCCCCTTCCTTTCTAAGGAACCCACATTCCCAAATGCTAGTGTCTGGCATTTAGCAGGGTGCAAATATTGCCTCCTGAATCAATGACCACACATACAGCAGCTTCACACCCCAGGGCCGTGGGTGGTCCTGTGAGGAAGCCCGGCCCCTATGGGAGCAGGAGGCTGCTGGGATAGCCTCGGCCAGAGACTTGGGAGTTCAGAGTTCAGACTCTGGTTACCTCCCCTGAGGTCTCCAGTGGGATGTGTGTCCCCATGTGTCCCCATGGCTGAAGGAGGGTGCTGCTTGTCTAGGGGGAGGTCATGGGAAGGGACAGGTGGGTGAAAGGCAGCCACCTGCATGTGGTCAGGTGGGGGCGGTGGGAGGGAATGTTCCCTTCCAGGGGACAAGATGTCAGGAAGCAGTTTTGAAGCTCCAGCCAAACTGGTCTTGTTTACCCCAAAGTTTTATTTTAACCAGATTATTTAATTGGACTTCACTGGCCTGTAACTCTGGATTGAGTGACTTTGGTGTTCAAGATCATGTGATTAGAACCTTAGGATTTCTGCCTACAAAGCTTTTCACACTCAAACCAAAAAAAAAAAAAATTTTTTTTAAATTAAAAGAAGTAATAAAAGCGCCTTCCTGCAGGACAGGGAATGAATAGTCTTTGACTATTTCCTTAAAGCAATGCGATCAGATTCCTTCATTTGATTAAAAAGGTATACACCTGCGCTCTGCCAACCTTGGCCGTAGACCACGAGCTGGCTTTGTGTTCTTTTAGGCCTGTTTTGCTTCCTTCGTTATTTTTAGTTATTGTCCTTAGGATTCTCACAGGGAAGAATCTTGTGAGTGTTTGAGAAACAAGTTCAATTGTCATTTTTCCTGAAGAGCCAAGCTTACTGGTTCAAAAGATTTAAGGGTAGTATATTAATTTTTCTGATGCTCTTAACTCTATCCAGGGCTTTGTAAGAGATCACAAGAAATATGAGCAAGAGGAATCTAGTGGCAAGCATCTCTTGAAGCCCAGAAAGGGGAAAATTTATAAGAAAGTGGCTGGGGCTCACTTTACCTAGCCCCTGCATGTAGCTGTCATGGGGACCTCTGAGCTCCCGATTTCCTAGAACCTGGCATGTTGTAGGTGCTCAGGAAACGATTGCTGATCTGCTAAATATGCTAAAATGAGGTACTTCATGGTTTGCTTATGGGCCAGCAGCTGAATTTTCTAATATTTTAAAATCTGAATCTAGGCATGCTGGATTGAAAATGACCCAGAAGACTCTTAAGTTTCAGGTTTGGGGTTTTGAACTTGATCTCTTGATTTTGGTTCATGTGAATTATGCTGAGGAAGCCTTCAGCCCACTTTGCCCTGCTCGTTGTTGGGCTTCGAGAAGTCTCGTTGCTGACCTGTAGGTAGGTGTGGAGAGTCAGAACGAAGCTAAAAAACATAAGAAATCAGAAAATTGGCTGAGCAAAGACAAAACACTTACTTCCCCTTTCTCCTGTCCTTCTTGTTTAGCTTTGAGCTGCGGGTCCTATGCCTGGTCTTGACAGTCCTGGGTGTGCCTGGGTGTTAGCTGACACACTTGGCAACCCCAAGGCAGCCTCTGACTCTGGGCCAGGCCTATTCTGCGTGATAGAATATTATTTAGTGATTTTATATTTATACATGTGCTGTCCAGGGTGGTAGCCACTGGTCGCAGGAGGCTATTGTGACCTTGAAATGAGGCTAGTGTGTCTGAAGAACTGGATTTTTAATAAAGAAAAAAATCAGTGAACTTTACATAGTCATGTAGAGTGGTGGTCTTGTCTTTTGGGGTCTGAGGAATATAACCATTCTTAGAGGAAGGCTCGTTCTGCTTTCATGTAAACAGAATGTTTTACGAGTCATCTGATATTGCTGTTCTATATTAGAAGCTTTGTTGAGGGCTTTCCGTGCACCTGTGGCTCGGGAATGCCAGGATCAGTTAGATCCAGGCCTGGAGTTAGTGGGTGATAGGGGCTCAGCAGGCACGTGGGGAGGGGACTGGGAGGAGAGGTGAACAGTAATCACAGTTCCAAACAAGGAATGCACCTCCCCTTCTTTTAATGTTAGTTCCATTTAATGCATTTTTAGTGGACAAGATGTTGTTTCTAAGGGGTGAAAATTGGTTCCTGAGGAGGGGAGGGTTGAACATCTGTGATCTGGAAATTTGAAACCCAAACCCCAGACTCTTAAAACTTTTTGAGTGTCAACATGGTACCACAGTGCTAAATTCCACATTACGAAATATTGTCTCCTGCACAGAATGACTAAAAATATTGTGTACAATCACGTTCCAGCTATGTGCTTTAGGGCCTGTAGGAACCATAAATCAATTTTGTGCTTAGACTCCGTTCCCGTCCCCAAGATATCTCATTAGGAATATGCAGATATTCCAAAATACCCCCCAAAACTGGAAATCCAGAACAGTTTTGGTCCCAAGCATTTCAGATGAAGAACCCTCAGCCTGTGTTTGGTACAGGTGTGCGTACCACACACACACACACACACACACACACACACACACATCTTTGGAATTTTGGAATTAAAAAGTTACGCAAGGGTAGAATCAGGGAAAGTGTTCCAGAGGCTGATTAGGGGAACCATAATTGGGAAAAGCTTGAGAAAACTGTTCTCCGATGAAGGCGGGCTTCTAAGCCAGGTCAGCCTTTGGCCTGTTGCCCCTTCTCAGAACATTCAAGGAATTTTCTTGAAGCTGAGGAGTTTGATTAGCTGCCTTTTCTGAAATAAGGGTGTTAGTGAAATGGAGCTGTGTTTCTGAGCTCTGGGGACTTGTCCCCTAAGCCACCTCCTTGAATAGTAGCTGGGTTGAGTGGTGGTCAAGACTGGCTTGCCTCCTTCTTGGTAGGTGATCATCATTTGTAAATATACTCTAACTCCTATGAATACGAAGAACGACCTTAGTGCTGGATCATGCGCAAATGGCCCGTTATTCATTGAACTTTATAGCAGTAATCCGTTTAATCTGATTTTTAAAAATTGTTAGATGAAAACACTGAAGCTTTAGACTTGGATGTAGCAGATTCTTGCCTAAAATGACAAAGAAAATGAAATCCCCTCTCCAGGTTGACTAGTTTCCATGCACAACTGGTCTCTTGCACATACAGCTTTGCTGGAGGCTATGGTGGTACCAAGCCTTGGGGCGATTTACTGTGATCTCATTAACTTCGGTAGGCACTGCAGACCATCCTCACTTTACTGTGTGTATGGATACATACAGCTATGTATGTTTTTAGATTGAATACCTGTGATGGCCTCCATCTTATATAAAGTATGAATGAAAAATCCTGCATAAACTATTGATATGTATAATATAATGTGATATAATATAATATAAGATATAGCTAAAATGGCCTTTATTATGTAAATACAGCTTTAAGAAAATTCCTTGACCCTGTAAGCCCTTCTGTATGGAAATTTTAGAGCTGTGATTGGCTTAGGAGTGACATAAAAACCATGCCATTTTAAATGGGCTTATAGATGTGCATTCTGCTTTTCAGTTCTGTTGCTTTGATTGCCTTTCTGCTCTGATGTATGTACGTTGAACCATTTCAACTCAGGTAGCACAACAGATCAAGTCATCCACCTTCTGCTTAGGATAGAACAGCTTGTTAAGAACAGCCCACGAATGTCAGGTTTGGCTCACTGTCGTCCTCGTTTGAAACCTCTCGTTTTCGTCTTGTGCTTCTAGGAAATTCAGACTTGGTATTGAATGCAGGACAGGAAGTGGCACCGGTGTTCTAACATTCTTGCAAATCAGCCTGTAGGTACGGACTAGAAGTCACAACGGAATCCATGTATTTATGGATATTCTGTGTAATAGATTAAAGAAGGTCAGTCTTGAGCTGGGCGGTAGCTCAGTGGCAGAGCGCTCGCTTGGCATGTGCACGGCCCTAGGTTCAATCCCCAGCACTGCAGAAACCCAAATCTCCATTTCCTTGCCCACCTTTTTTTGACCCAGGCAGCTCAAAGGTGGTGGATTGTGTCTGATTATTTTGATGGTAAGCGAATGTTTTCTGGGAGGTTGGGAATCACAGCGGAACATTAGCGATGATAAGGCGAAACCCCTTTCCAGTCCCAGTGATCTTTCCTGAGTTTCAGATCGATGCCTGACAAAGCCCGGGGTCTGGCTCTGCAGATGGCACATGTCATTCATCTTTGGGCAAGGAACACGGGTGTTAGCCAGTGCTCCTGCCTGTGGCCTGTCGCTTTTAACTCTGTCTTCCTGAAGGACACTTGAAAAGAGGGGTCATCTGCATTGGCCAGAAAGGAGCTGACCCGAATCCCACTGTTTGGAAAGCACAGCCAGGATCCTGTGGCAGGGATGCAGAGGGTGTCCGAGCGCCACGCCCCTGGCACCCCTGCCCTGTGGGGTGCCCTGCTGCCACCCAGAGAAGTGTGCGCTCTTGGTTGGTTCGGGGGGTTTCCCCCTGTTCTTTCCTGTGTTTTCCCGGCGATGCTTGAGCTGTGCGTGTGCCACTCTGTCTGACCTTGGCAGCCGTAATCAATACTGGAGAGTGACAGGGAGGTGGGGTAGCGGCGCCAGTGGGGAGGAAGGTTCGAGCTTGGAGAGGATGGGTGACCGAGGACAGCCCAGCGTGGCTGTTCCCGTCGCTGGGCGGTTTACATAATGAAGCGTTAACTCGGCAGTTCCACCTTCCGGCGCACAGGGCTGCCCTGCGTTTTGTTCCCAAGCAGGGACGACCATCCCCATTCTGCCCCCCAGTTTCCACCCTAGCACTTTACTTGGTTTTCCACAGATTCCCAGTGCCCCACCCCACTCCACACACAAACCCCTCATAGCCATTTTTGGTAAAATATCAATTAGCTAACATTCATGAAGGAACGCTGTTATTTCAGTTCATACAGAGGAAGCAAGTCTTTTTTTTTTTTTTTTTTTTTTTGGTAATGCTTTTTTTTGAAAAATCATTTACCATAGAGCCGTGAACTCGGTTTCTTTTGCCCTGCCCATCGCAGATAAAAATAACTTTCTGGAATGTAAATGTGAGCCCACAGACACTTGGAGTTGTCAAACTAGCATTTTTCCCAATGGGCGTGTTCCGCCTTCTCTGCTTACTCCGAAGTCCCAGCCCCAGCGCACACTTACATTTCACTTTACCTGTGCCCACGTCCTGTGCTGGGAAATAACTCAGGGAATAGGTAAGCAACATTCCATCATTGAGAATCTGGCACTGAATTCTCCTGATACATTTTTTAAAAATTTGAATTTTTTTTTTTTTGGTTCCAGGGATTGAACTCAGGGGTACTTGACCACTGAGCCACATCCCCAGTCCTCTTTTGCATTTTATTTAGAGACGGGGTCTCGCTGAGTTGCTTAGGGCCTCGCTATTGCTGAGTCTGGCTTTGAACTTGCAATCCTCCTGCCTCAGCCTCCCAAGCTGCTGGGATTACAGGCGTGAGCCACTGCGCCTGGCAGAAATTTGATTTTTTTTTTTAACACTTTTCGATAGCTTAGCATGAGAATTACCTGGGTTTTTAAATTTTATTTTATTTTTATTTTTTATTTTTTTGCGGTGCTGGGGACCCAGGGCTTTGTGCTTGCAAGGTAAGCACTCTACCAACTGAGCTATATCCCCAGCCTTGGGTTTTTTTCTTTTTTAAACAACACATTGGTCTTTCATTTTTAAGAAGGCACAGATATTTTGCTTTCCGATGACCTTTTCATTTTTACAAGGGAAACTGAGTCTCAAGGAGGGAAGTTGCTTGCCCAGGGCCACCAGCTCGAGAGGGGAGGAGTGTCTCTGCCTCAGGTCTCTCTCACCTGCCCCCCTAGCCAGCTGTTCACCTTCCTTCTTGGCCTCGTGGTGAAGGTGTTCAAGAAGGAAATGATGTGACTTTGAAAAAATCACCTCTGCTTTGTGCTCTCAGTCGATTATCATCTACAAACATTTTCGTTTGCTTGTTTGTTTGTATGGAATCCTTCGTCTCTGGTTTTCCAAAGCAGTTTCCAATTCTAGTCTCGTCCTTCCTTTGTCAATGGAAGATATTTTCATTTTCTTTCAGCACTTTGGGGCGGGGTTGCTATTTTTGCTTGTGTTTTAATCATTTGTTACATTTGACATAAGCTTATTAACTGTAAGAATAACACAGGCTTCTGTTCATCTGCATTGCCTTAGCAGACAACCCCCACACACACACATGCACATGCACACACACACACACACACACACACACACACAAACGCATACACACATGCACGGTTTGATTCCCAAATGTTTACAATCGCCCTGAAACTCCTTTCTAGTAAAAGATAATGCTGTGGAAATCTGCGGCTGTTTCCTGCTGTGTGCCAGGGCCCAGGGACCCCGGTTACCATGGAAACTCATATCCAGCCCCATTCGAGCACATTTTACAGTTCAATACAGTGCTGCTTCTTCCTCCCTTTAAAATAGGGGAAGGAGCAGAAGCTGATTGATTACAAAGACGATGAAAAAATACTGATTCTGTTACGGCAGAAAGAGACCTTCCCATGCACCCTCTCAATGTGATTGGCAGAAGTGGGGCAGTGCACAATTTCCCAAAGATGGCCAGTGCTGTCTGATACAATACAAAGGGATTGTGGAGTCGGTTGTGAAAATCCCCTCCCTGCGCTGCTGACCTAGAGCTTTTCTTTGAAAATGGTCGGCATGTGAGGCTGACCCAGGCATCAAGTCTACCTGGGTCCCCCTGGTTTGTCAGAAGGGCTTGGTGGCAGACACAGGACCTCAGCTCTCTGCAGGTGCCAGCCAGCCTCTCCTTCCTAGCCCCCTGTCCCAGAACTGCCCACAGAACCAAATCGGAGAGCCTGGGATCCCTTGCCCTGATTCTGGCCGATGGGTTGCCATTTCTGCCCGTGATTGCCATCTGTCCCTGCGTCCAGGTGGATGCTGGTTGTGGGCGGGGCTTCATTTGGATGATACATTTTACCCACGTGCAAGATGCGCTGCTCCTTGATGATGAGCCACTGAAGCATACCCCTGACCTCCCAGCAGGGGTGGTCCTACTGGCTACAGGTGGACTTCCGGACTGTCCACGGGTCAGGGTGGGGTGGGGGGTGGTACCACAGTGATACCCAGCTCCAAGTTCCTGCTGCAGATGTACAGATTCCTGTTTAATGAGACCAGGGTAGTGGAATGGTCCCCACCCTAGTTGAGATGGGTGCCTGCTGCTTTGGCCTGTGTTTTCCAAATGCGTTTGTACGGGGCACATGCTGGGGTTGCCTTGTGGAAACAGGTGCCTCGGAGCCTCTGTAGCCACAGGTGGCGGGGACTCAGCCTTGAACATTTATTTACTGTGGGCCCTCCGCCTGGAGGCTCTGGGCCAGCCTGTCAGCTGCTTCATCTAGTCCAGAAAGACCTGATTTGCAAAGGAGAAAACTGGCTTGGTGACTTAGGTGACTTGTTAGAACCACTTGCAGCCGTGCAGCTGCAGGGCCTGGGTCTGTGAGGAGCTTCAGCCCCGCTTCTCCCACCTTGGGGATCAGTAATGTAGAGCCAGCTGGGAGTGTAGACCAGGGTTTCCCCACCTGGGCTCAGATGGCCCCTGGGCTCAGATCGCTGCTGCCTGTGTCCTGTCAGGTGTTCAGCAGTGTCCCACCTTCTGCCTTCTCACAGTTACATAGGTCAAAAGCGGCTCTAGTCATTGCCCAGTGTCCCCCAGCAGGCCACACCCGCTCTCGGGTGTTTTTACTGGGTAATCGGATGGAAGTGAGGCTGTGTGTCTTTTGAGGAGCTTGTGGACAGCTTGGTTCACTTCAGTGAGGTCTTAAATCATTCGCAGCTACGTTGCGATTTTAGAAATTGGACCGCCCAGGCATTGTCTGGGAAACCACCTCTCCGCCACGTTCTGTGTATAAAACTCCGTAAAGAATCCACATTTCACTAAAAATAACCACTTCTTTTTTTACCAGACTGTCATTTTCCAGTGTGTGAATACGCACCACCCCCGTCCCCAGATCCTTAAGTTACAGGAGATCTGTGAGGGGTGTGACAGTGCTTGGGGCTCCAGCCCTGGGCTGGCTGGGCTGGGCCTGGTCGGGAGGCTGCTCCAGCCCACTCTGTCCTCCCTGGGTGGCCTCAGGCGGGTCAGTACAGGGAGACACACCTCAGCTTCATTGTTTAGGAGATGACAGCCCAGGCCGCCCTAACCTGGTTATGGATGTGGGAGAGCTTCATGAGCTGTGAAGCCCCACAGCCACCCCTTGAGTGGAGGGGTCTTGCAGGTCAGCCCCCAGCTCTTCAGGTCACCTACGGAGGTCTGCCCTCACTCCCACCCCCAGGCCCCGGCCTGGCCTGCTCCCCGACCTGTCTATCGCCTCCTTCTGCCACTGCTCTGGGTCCAGTTCTCTTGCTGTTTTTCCCCCAAAGATGTATTTTGACATTTTTACAGTTCCCTTGATTTTGTGACCTTTATTATTATTTTGCTTACCAATATTGCAGTTTATGATTTCATTCATACTCATAACTATTTACATATCCTAACAATGTGTAATCCTGATTATTATTAGCTTGTAGCTTGTGATTAGATCCAGGGGATTATAAAGGTGACTCGCATGCGTCTTGGCTCGGTCGTCTAGGGGGCCTGTTGAGTGCCTCCTCTTCCCACTCAGAGGCTCCCCTTCCTTCCCCCTGCAGACTCTGCCTTTCTCTCAGTCTGCCCCAGGCCGTCCATCCCTAGGAACCTGCCTTGCTCTTCCAGGGGCTGTGAGCCCAGCATCTGGGTTTCTCCAGCACATCGCGATCTGCACATCTGCTGGCTCACCAACCCAGGAGCCGCTTCAAGACTCTGTCAGGGGCTGGGGCTGTGGCTCGGTGGTGGAGCTCTTGCTTAGCACGTGTGAGGCCCTGGGTTCGAACCTCAGCACCACATATAAATAAATTAATTAAACAGTTGTCCATGGACAACTGAAAAAATATTTGAAAAAAAAGGCTTTCATTTCTTAGCAAATATCAAACACTTCTTTGTGCCTGGCACTGGTTCTCTCTTTTCTTCTCTTCTCTTCTCTTTTCTTTTCTTTTTTTTTCTTTCTGCCTAAATATAAGGTAAAACATGAAATGAGCCATTTGACAGTGAGCAGTCAGTCCAGTGGCATTTGGACATTCGTGGTGTTGCGTGATGCCCCCCATCTAGTTAGGAAGCGTGCTCATCATCCCCTGGGCACAAGACGATGAGAAGGTTCTGGAGGTGGGCGGTGGCGCTGGGAACCCCGCAGTGCGAATGCATTGACACCATTGAGTTGTACACGAAGGTGGGTGAAAACGGGAGCTTCTACCTACGTCTGTTTTACCACAAGGAACAAAACACCCCAAACCCCACACCCCTGCAGCAGTCGTTCTGGGTCCCTCCCTCTCCCTCTCCTGGCTCCGCGCTCTGTGTTTTGTTCATCTTTGAGCCTCATTCCCTAACGTAGTAGATGCCAAATAAAACTTAGTTGAGTGAATGTAAATGTAATGAGCATTTGCTTTAAACACCAATTTGTTTATAATGTAATGGAAAAAGTTATTTTTAAGGAAATTTCTTTGAAATGTTTCTTTTTTTAAATATAGATCTATATTTTTTAATTGTGGGTGGATTTATTTTATTTATTCTTTTTTTTTTTTTTGATGTGGTGCTGAGGATCGAGCCCAGTGCCCACCATGCCTGGCAAGGGCTCTGCCACTGAGCCACAGCCCCAGCCCTTTGAAATGCGGCTTTAGTGCTGAAGGGTTTTCTGCTTCTCCATTGAGAGCCCCACAAACGTACCTCGGAAAGCGAAGCTAGCTCCGTCTTGTGTCTGTGCACCTCTTCTTTACACTTAGCTGATGTTTGGGGCCAATAATGGGGAACTGGTCTGTACCTGGTGCTGTCTGTCTGGTCACTTGGGAACAAAGAGTTAGCAAATCTTTCAGATACATGTAGTGACGGTCAAATCCATGCACTTTCCCAGCCTGTTGAAATTGTTTTTTTGTTTTGTTTTGTTTTTTGTTTTTGGTCCTGGGGATTGAACCCAGGGGCACTCCACCACTGAGCCACATCCCCAGCCCTATTTTGTATTTTATTTAGAGACAGTTTCTCACTGAGTTGCTTAGGGCCTCTCTGAGTTGCTGAGGCTGGCTTTGAACTCATGATCCTCCTGCCTCAGCCTCCCAAGTGCTGGGGTTACAGACGTGCACCACCGCACTGGCCCTATTGAAATTTTGATCGCTGTCTCTGCAGGAGAGAGAAGACCTCCCCACCTTTCGCAGATGAAGGTTCTAATGCAGTTTCTTCGTACAACATGGACGCCTTGCTGCCAGTCCTTTTCTTCATCCTTCCAGCTCTCGAGATCTTGTTCTTCTCTGTCGCTCTATAATTTATAAAATTGTATTGCAGTTGGCTGGGGTAGAATTTACTTAAGCATAGTTGAGCCTTTGGCTCTTCCTTCTGGCAGGGACAAAAGCATCATTAATTATGAATATGAATTCCCTTTGAAAAATGACAAGATTGAACATTTCCTCATGCCAGTAACCCAGCTGTCTCATTCTGATGCTCAACAAAGACGTTTTAGAGATTGTTTTTAACGGCCGTGGTATCAGCTACTAAAAAATAAGATGCTAAAGAGAATGCAAAGTAGTTTGCATTTTGTTTGTCTGGAGAACAAAACTAATGAAAGGTTTTGCTCTACTGTGGCTCTTTCTGCCCTTGAGATGCAGTTGCGGGTTCCAAGTTTTGCCCGGATGTGGGTCAGATGACCATGCTTTGCTGTTGTCACATGCATGATTCCGTTTGTTCAGTTGATCAGTGTTGGAGAACCCCAAGGCCTGGGTCACCTTTCACTCCGAGGAAATGGAGCTCCCTTTTGGGTTGGTGGTGGGGATGGGGGTGATGTCAGTCGCCTCGGTGCCTCGCCCTTCCTGCCTGTGGTCACTGGCTCTTTGGTGCCTCTCAGCAGTGCATGCACCAGCCCTGGTAATTGCCACTGGAGGCAGGAGCGAGGCTCTTCCCACCATGGGGCATGGCCTGGGTCCTGAGTGTGGGTCTCAGTGAGATGCTTCACAGGTTTCTACCCTTTGTACCCTGTGGGGTTGCTGCTAGAGAATCCAGCAGTTGGTTCCCTCGTGTTGGAATGGCTGTGCTGTTCTCTCTTTCTGCCTGAAGTAGTCCTCGGGCCTGTCCTGCGTCTGGCCCGCGGCTGGGGTTGCTAACCTGGAGATGGACCTGCGTGGTAGCATTCCTTTCCCGGGTCCCCAAAGCCAGCCTTCTTGGGAATTCTCTCCTACGTCTAGAGCCCAAGGCCAGATTTTTTTGGTTCATATGTGCATATATATATATACAGGTTGAGTCTCCTATTTTTGAAATGCTTGGGACCAGAAGTAGTTCAGATTTAGGATTCTTTAAGATTTTAAGAATACTTGAAAATATGTAGTAGGATATCTTGGGTCTGAGACCTAAGTGTAAACATCGTACTTATACACAGCCCAAAGGTAATTTCATGTAATATTTTAAATTTTCTTCATGGTCATGTATATCTACAAAGAAGAAATAAAAAAAAGAGAGAGAGAAAAAATAATTTTGTTCATGAAACAGAGTTTTGTGGTGTGGAATTTTCACTAGCTGCATCAGGTCAGTGCTCAGAAAGTTTCAGATTTTACAGCATTTTGGGATTTTGGGTTAGAGATGCTCACCCTTTGTGTGCGTGTAGGGCTCGTATTGATGGCGATGCGGGCTGTGGGAGGCTTCCTCTCTGCATGATTCCTTGAATGGGGATTTCAGGGTCACCCTTTCCTTCTCTGCCTTTTTTTTTTTTTTTTTTTTAATTTAAGGTTTGTGTGGATTGTGCACTGCTTCCTTTTTAACTAAGTTCATTTGTGTGTAAGAAGCTTTTCTTTCCTTGCTGTAAACGCAGAGCTGTGATGTTGAACATCAGGCTGAGATCACTCGACGTCACGGGGCCAGACATTTCTCGTGTGGGTCGCTGCTGTGGACAGACAGCCTTAGGAGCTGAACCAAGTTGTCCTGAAGGGCCGTAGGCTGTCAGTGTCGGGAAAGCAGTTCTCCCTGTTTCACAGGACTTTCGTTTTTGTTTTCTTGTGGAATGTGGTCAGGGAGGTGATCTGGCCTGAAGTGCTATTTCACAGCTCACCGTCTGCTTGCGGGCCTCTCCAGGCACCTGTGCGTCTGCCTTAAGGGAAGTGTCCATCCTGGGGCACCCCCACTCCACTGCCTTGTTCTGCCCTTTAGTAGCAGCTGCTGTTTCAGTGGACCCTCCTGAGCTGGTCTTGCGATTGGCTAGGCAGCCAGCCTTTGCTCTCAAAACTCCCCCAGTGGCATGGCCTCCCCTGCCTGCCTCCAGCCTCCCCCAGAGGGATGGCCTCCCTTGCCTGAC